>JASDQU010105603.1:66011-78747 GCA_032191745.1 Picea mariana
AATCACCTCATCCCTACCAAATACAAAACTGGATGTCACAACTATACAAAATGGGCTCACCAGCCTATATCAAATACACAACTACATATCAAGCAGCCCTTAGGGCACCTCTAGTTCTCTAGCACCAGGTCCTCCCTCTGGCGAAGGTACCCCACTAGCTCCAGGTCCCTCAGGTCCAAGAGGAAACCCTCCAATCATCACAGCTCCGGCTATAGATGCTCTATGGATCAAGGTCTGTGACTCTGTCAACAACACAATACACTTCTCTAGGATCCCCTCATCCTGTATCTGCACCCACATCCTCTTTGGAAATCCCTGTAGAACTGCCTCTAGTCGGTAGTGGAAATCATCAAACTCTCCCCTGGCCTCGGCTGGAGGAGCATGTGACAACCCTGCCCCGGGGTCATCATAATGGCATCTCTGGGCTGGTCTATCATCATCACCAGGCCTCACCCCAACATCCTCTCGATGTTGTGTCTCCTCTGCTCTTCAATATCCTCTCTAACCACTATAGAAGCAAGTACAAATGAGGTGGCAATGTGGGCCCTACAACTATATATAGGCCCTTTTTTCCAAACTTCCAGACTCAATTCTGGGAGCTCCGATCATCCATTTTTTATCCATCTTCAGCCATGAGATCAACACCCCATCATCTACATCAAGACAGTTCCTGGGCCATTTTTCATCCTTAGCCCCCGGGGAGCCATTTTTCCATACCCCGCTCAGGTACACATGCTCATGTTCAAAATTATCAAATAAATGGTTATATGTTCGATTATCTTCAGATATTGTTCACATCAGGTATTTGGTTGTCATGTGTGCAGGTACTTTCTCATCACACACCAGTGTGACCCCTTCAGGTATATAATCAACACTGGCATGTAATCATTCCCTCTGAATCTCAATTGCATCTCTATTCACACCCTCTGAAATTTTCCTTTAGGGTCCCTATATCCGGCTCTGCAGTACTGTCACCTCCACTACATTTTGGGTACTGTCACCCAGTAGCACTCTCCCCCACATGAGTTGTCCCCTTCATATCCCCCCTTGGCACTTTGACACTCATGTTGTTTTCAACCTTTAGGGATGGGAGTCCCGATAGTCTTACATCATGTCGCAAATCAACCACATACTCCTTCTCCTCATTTTTCTAGCCTACCCAACGGACTCCCTGTCCTCACGGTTTTATTTTGACTGCACTCCCATAGCACCATTTACCATCCATTTCATCCACCACCGGTTTTCCCATCTTCATATTTCCCTCCATACATTTCCCTACTACAGAAACCCGCCTATGGGGCCCCAACCCTCCACTTGTTTTTTAACCAGCTTACGCCATCCTCATGACAAGACATCTTCCACTGGGGAAACCATTTTTGTATCTCCATTATTATCCCCACTAATATTTTAATTCTTTTTGTAATTAAGTCTATCGGTTTTCCACCTCCCTTCTAGGGCTTCAACAAGAGGTTGGACCAGAAGTCTTAGAGTATTGTCTCTACTACGGGACTCCCTCCAGGAGAACTCACTTCCTCAACACACTCTCTCACCTGGAGAGAGTTGCTGACATTCATGACAACCTGCCTCTTCTATCTAGATCCTAAGTCCAGTGGGTAACCTCCGCAGTGTAAATTGGGTATGGGCTTGTTGGCAGGCGAAATTGATTGTCCATCAACTGGAAGAACGAGTCCGGTCCGCGGTTGTGTAAATAACCCAAGCCGTTTGGTGTAACTTGTTCTGATGGGTTTAATGGCTTCGCTAGCCAATCTAAAGTCCTAAAAGAAAATAAACAAGAGAAAGAAATAACTAACTAATTACTAGATACTATATATTATATATGTACATATGCTCTAATATAAGTACTATTGTAGAAGAAAATATACAAATATCACTTATGTACATCATTTACAAATTGCAAGTTTTAATCGAAACTTACAAAATCAAATGCAAAAATTATTTATGTTAAGAAGTAGATAAAAAAAGCACATTTAAATATTTTATGTTTTCCTTTATAAATCTAACTAATCTTGAATTGAAAAAACTATGAAACACAGACATGTGGGTAGTCAAAAGATGAACCATACATTCTAGTTTCATTAATATATAAATGAAAGAATTAAGAAATACAAAAGAGCTATCATGTTTGTTAGTTAGTTAGGTGTATCCAAGCATTTGTATGAATGAAGAACTTTCATTTGCCACGTTAAAGAGAAAAATCTGCAATGAACTTTATGACTGTTATAAATAAATTCAAAACATGTATTGGTAGTTTGGGTTTAATGAAAGAGGAGGAAACACAAATATAACCTTGTGATATTATAATTGCACATAATTACAACAAGATAAATCTGAAACTAACTTATGCATTTCAGCATTCAATTAAAATTCAAAGATAAATCCTATCATTCTAATTGGAGATATGATCACAGTATTTATATCTAGAGAAGCAAATTATAGATAATATTTATAATATAAATATCCCAAACATAATAGAACATTAATTCTAAAGCTACCAGACCCATTAATGTATTAGGATTAAAAAAACATAAATGAAAACATCATTAACAAAAGGCTAAAGCCAAAATGCATATATGTTGTTTCATTAAGTCTTGGAATCACTCGTCCATCTTCTTCCCTCAACCAAGATGATTTCCATGACAAAATATGGAGTATTTAAAGAGTTCGTGAAAGATAAACCTCCTATCTTCTAAGATAGGATCTGATCTCAAAAAGATCTTAAAATTATAAATATAGAGGGACTAGAGCCACTCATGATCAAAATATATCTTTAAAATTTATGAAAGTTTTTCTCTTATTTACAAAATAAGAAAAAAGAGATAGCTAATCAACTAAGTCCAACATGATCCATCCCATGAGATCAACATCAGATACATCCTATCCTAAAAAAAAAAACGAAATGAGCAAGTCAAATATTTTATTAACTGACAATTCCTAAATTTTATATGAGAATTGACTTGGCTACAAAATCTCTCGATTCTATAGCCAGTTTTATTATTGGTAATAGACTTCCAAATCGATCCATGTTGATTAGAAAAATAACAAATAAAGAATAACTATGATAAAAACCAATCTTACCATTTAACAAAAATCGAATCAAAATATCTCATAATTTTTCACAGCCTTTACACTGTTAGCGTTTTTTATAACAATGTTGCATATCCTTTTTAGACGCTTTGCTTGTCTTTGTGCATTGGCCTTGAGTTCATGGTTTTCATTTGCCAAGGATTCATTGAGAATCATGAGATCTTTGATCCTTTCTTGGAGAATGGGGATGTTTGTATAGTACTGCCATATCCACTACAAGCAAACTTTGCAAGGAACAGTCGGGGCGATCTATTGACGAAATGTGTAATTGTGTGGTAAAACATCACTGCTATCCATTGTCGGCCTTTGACCGAGCTTAATACCTGTGAACCCCTTGTTATGGTTTAAACACAGTGGGAGATTATTGACATAATCGAATGGTTGATTAAGATCTAGTTTGGAACAATTCAGATCTTCCTCTGCCAGAAAATTTTCAATCTCATAGTTAGAGTCCTCATGGATCTCAATCGATTCGATCGAGCTCACATGAGCTTTGGATATATTACGTAGATTCCTTGAAATGAGTCGACCAAAATTCTTGTTATGAAACCTTAACATGGCTTGGGCCTTATTTGACTGTTTGTGAGGGTTTCTACTGTTGGATTTTATAGTAGGGTCAGGGTAGACAATCGGCTCATGCACATGAGTTTCAATAAAATCAGAACTAATACCCTATTTCCCACATAAAAGTTGATCGAACAATGCCTCTTCACAAGGATTTTCATTTAAAATATCTGGGTTTCCAATTGAGAAATTAAGAGGTTTCTCTATCATAGGCTTATCCATTATAGGGGTCTCTACAAGATTTACTGTAAGAAAACCATTATGAGCTACGAAACCATCCCAATTATCACCAAGTGTTTTCAAATGATGAACTAACAGTAATTTAATCAAGCCATGGTGAAAGAGGCTAGAATCCAAGTTCTTCTTCTTGTATCTCTTTGACATTTTATACAAACTTCTTAGCAGGTAAAATGACATGTTTAAATGGAAGACAATAAAATGCATGAGCAATCGTCCAATTTCAAATTTTTAAACCACTTTTGACCAGTGAGAGGGAGCCATGTTGCTTCACTTAGAAATTCTTCGGTGATTTCCAACTGAATATCACCTACCTTGGCTCTGCATCCATCAAATGTAAGGGTGAATTCTTTGGCCACTCGCAATTTATAACCCTAGAATTTCTTAATAAACATATCCCAACCCTGGCTCTTTAGATCCTCACTCGCATCATCATATAGCAACAAATTTTGCGAGCCATTTGGCTCAAATTGGATGACAGGGGCCATAAGGGTTTGAACAGATGGTAACAAGGGCAACCCAAACTCAATGTGGTCTTAGGAGGTAGTAGTGAAAGAGACAAGCCCGAGCTAAAATCATTGGAACAAAACTAGGAACACACTAGCACAACCATAACATAGGCAATAAGGGTTTCAGTCACAAAATTCAGGTGTTTCTGGTAATGAACACTTTGAGCACAAAGCATAACACAAGACCTTGGTTTGTCATGAGAGGCCTGTCAATTCAACCTGCCATCTAAAATGAAGTACAGGGTATGATCTTGGTGTGTTTAATTCCATGACATGTAATGGGTATACTCGATTTGCAAAGGTTAGGAGAGGATACATTTTTACAATCCAAATGCAAATAAAAAATTTAAAATCAAACTTGATTTCCCAAGAATTTTAAATGAACAAGCTTATAGTCCAAATTCCAATCAACATAGGTATTATATTGATATTCAAACAAACTCAAAAGGAAAAATCATCCCAATATTGAATAGGAGGTAGATACAAGTCACAATGGATTTTCTGGCAACCAAGCAATGGATAGAGTCATAATGCGGAATTAAGTTTAAATGCCCTATTCATGCTTACAGTCATGAATTAAGCATGAAAATTCAAAATAAAAGTGCAACAAAAATAGTCACGCATTTTTTTAATAATTGAATAATCACCCTCAAAAATAATATGTACACGATGAGGCGTAGGCAACTACAAGAGTTGTCATTTGTCATTAAAAAATAAAAAACATGTATTGCTTCCAATAGGGCTCTGTTAATGACAAAAATCCACACCAGTCTAGAGAAAATTGGGTATGGGATCTGGTAATGACAACAAGCCATACCAGTCCAGAGAAAATGTGGGTAGAAACAACAAAATATAAGGCATGATATGGCTCAGACACTACGCAGTCGTGTTGTTCTTCACAGGAAAAACGGTTAGCTTCATAAAATGGGTGTGCGGGTTTCAGAAGTTGAAAATATCGATGATGGAAGAAATGGTTGGTTGTGTCAAGGCTCTCCTTGTCTTAGTGCATGCATCAGTGGGGAGTATGTCTAACTTCCAGAGTGGCGACCATCGCAAGAATGGTGAGGGAATCCCCAATGAGATGACTTTCCCACCTAAAAATTGCATGCACTCAGGTTGACACATGTCTCCCTGAAGCTACATGAGCTCCACTTAACACTCATTCCATTTCCCTAAGAACTTAGGACAACATATGTTATGTCAAACCTTAGCCTCTAGGAAATAATAATATAATATTACTCCTTTAGAGGTAATCCCTCTATCTTAGCCCCTAATCCTAGACACTTATCCTCTTCCCTTTCCCTACCTAGTGGAGCTTAGTCCCCCATAACTCTTTCTTCATGGTCGGTCTACACGCAGTGATGTAATTTTATTAATGATGTGAGTATTTACATAGACAATATCAGGACCATTGTCCTTAGCATCTGGGATCTCCGGCCTAATAAACACATAAGTCTTCCATCTTATAAAAACTTGTCTCACCATCCTATAAAAATAATTACAATTTAGCAGGGGCTCGGCCTTGGGGTGTTACAATCCCCTCCCCTTATTTTTTCACTGTCCTCAGTGAAACTTATTTACACAACAACATCAAGATTTCCAAAATCTTCAAAAATATGTAGGTACTCTCCCTGCATAGCATCTTCATCCTCCCATGTTGAGTCCTCGGGATGGTACTAGGTCCACTGAACATTTACAAGATTTATGACTCAATTCCGCAGTTGCTTTCTTTTCCAGTCCAATTTCACACAAGATGCACTTGCAAAGTGCCTTCTTGCTCCACATGAATCACATTACAATCAATCACATGATTAGCATGAGGTATATACTTGAGAAATGATACATGAAATACATTATGAATATTCATGGATGCAGGAAATGCAAGCATATAAGCTATTGGTCCAATCCTTTCTAGAATTTCAAATGGTCCACAATATTTGGATTCCAACTTGGAACAACTTCCCAACTTCAGGGAACTTTTGTTGGCTTTCACCTTCAGGAAAACATGATCACCCACTTTAAACTCCATGTGGGTTTTTCCTTTGTGTACATATGTTTTCTTCCTATCTTGGGCACCCTTCAAGTTCAAATTTATCTTTAACAATTGCTCTTCCATTTCCTTGAGAAAATCTGGTCCAACCACTGCTCTATCAGCTAGGTTGTCCTAGGTTACTAGGGTGTTGAACTTTCTGCCATAAAGTGACTCAAATGGACTCATCTTCAGTGATGCTTGGTACCCATTGTTGTAGGAAAATTCCACCAAGTGTAGATAATATTCCCATTTAAATGGTTTTTCCATCACATACATTCTTAACATATCTTCTATCACTTTATTAACTCTTTCTATTTGTCCATCAGACTCAGGATGACAGGCTGTGTTGAGGTTCATATTTGTTATGAACCCCTTTAATAACCCTTTCCAAAACTTTGAGATAAAATTTGGGTCTCTATCAGACACAATTGTCTTGGGTATACCGTGCAAGCATGTTATTTCCCTCATATAAATATCAACAACATTAGTTGGCTTGTGAGTAGTCTTCAATGGAACAAAATGGGTCTCTTTAGTAAGCTTATCCACCACTACCATGATGGAATCATGTTGCTTGTTTTTTCTATGTAATCCTGTGATGAAATCCATTGTCACCACTTCTCACTTCCACTCAAGGATGGCTAATGGTTGCAGCAACCTAGTTGGGTGTCTATGCTCAGCTTTGACCCTTTGACACTCCATACATCTGGAAATGTACTATGTAATTTCTTTCTTCATAAATGGCCAATGGTAATGGCTCTTGACTACTGAAACTATTTTCTGATATCCTGGTGTTGGCAACAATAATATAATTTCTATTGTTTGTAAGTTGCCTACACAGGGTCTCTTAATTTTCATTACTCGTCATGAGTATTCTCACTAAACGACACTTGTCACTTGTCACTTTTTACATATCTTCTTTTTGAATTTTTTTTCATGACTGTAAGCATGAAAAATCACGGCTAGAATTGACATTTTGTTTTGATTTTTGATTAAAGGAAGACTGCTCATGTGGTTTATTATAGAATTGTCATATTTTTGCTATGAACATTATTGTTCTCCTTGTTTATGACCCCTTGGTTCTAAACATGCCTTGGTTGCATAAGCACAATACCTCCATTCATTAATATTTGATTCTCTATATTGGTATTAATGGATTTTTGATTCATGAAACTTTGAATTATTCAATTGTTATTCGATGCACTTACCTTTGTAATTAATCTATGAATGCACATATTTTGGTTTTAAAGTGTTTTGATCCTAGTACGTGCCCAATGCCAAGTTGGCATATGAAGTATAGCATGCCATTACTCTTCTACGTGGTCTCAAGCTTCACGAAGTTTCTCACACGCTTAGTGATTAACACCCTGCCCGTCGTTTCAATTATAACAGCAAACATTGGTAAGGATTGAGGTTATGGCTCTGTGGCTTTCTTCCAAACCCTACCTGTGTATTCTCTGTTAATTATGAGTCTGTTTAACATGGCTCTAGTGGTAAGGGTCGATCCGAATGGCATCCAAACCCTGCTATCATATGATAATTCCAGGGACGATTTAGAAAGGAACGGTTGGAATTTGTTCATTGAAAAATTTAAGGGTTTCAATCTTCGAGTTGACCAAGAGTTTGACTTGACCTTCGATGGATGCAGGGAAAACATAGGTGACGTCCAGTTAGAAGTAACAGAAGATTTCTTAAGCCAAGCCACGGGTTTGCCAGCTGTCGGGAAAAAATGGTTCAAGAATGCGAAAGTTGAAGAGGTTCCCTGGACATTGATGTTCACCTCACGAAAAATTACTAGTTGCGATCGAGGTACGCCAGTCTCATCCTTAAAACCTAGGTGGCATGATATACTTGCTATTGTGAAGAAATTCATTATGTGTGAAGGAAGATTTGGATTTTTTTTCCTGTATCATCTGCGCTTGCCTATGAGTTTCATTGGCTTCCCATTGAATATGCCCTACTTCCTGCTTAGAAGTTTGTATAAGATGGGTAAAGGGTTTAGAAAGTAGAGGTATGATTCGAGTTTATTTCACCATGGGCTCATTAAAATTATCCTTGTGCACCAGTTTCAATTACAAAATGATTGTTGGGATGCATTTATTTTACAAAATGGTTTCAGAAACCATGAATTGGGACAGTTTGATAAGCCGGTTATCATAGAAACCCTTGTGAAACCTACTGCCTCTTCCCTACCACTCCATGCCTATGATCTTTCCCCTAAAAATGAACTCCCAGGCTACCCTAATATTATCCAACAGGATAATCGACCGGTCTCAGACCCAAAGAGTTGCACTAAAACTATTATGAAACCTACAGGGAAGAAGCACAAGGGCAGCGTCGATGTTAATTTCAGGAATAAAAGGGATGGTCATTTGATTTCAAAAAGTGTTTGGAATAAAATCAAACCCTGTGAAGACATAAACAACACGATTGAAGTAAGTGAAGACTCAGATTCAGAAATTTAGAAATTTTTGGCTGAAGAAGATCCTGTGTCATACGGTCTCTATCCTCACACACCCGATGACTATGTAAACAACCTGCCTCCATGTCTAAATCATAACCCAGAATTCTCGGGCATTCAACTCTGTGATAATCCTACCTTTCACGTGGACGATTCTCCAACCCTTAATGCTGTCAGTGCCAATGCACAATCCCTACAGCCACAGTGTGATGAGTGTTGATCTTGGATAGACAGGTATTATACTGATGTGCCTCTGCCACATTCACGACTTAAATCTTTAAAAGAACAAGTGGATTTGTTGAAAAACGAGAATAATAGACTCCAATCCATAACCCAAGCAAAGGAGAAATGCCAAAAAACTACAGGATCTGTCATTTTCAAAAATGTAGAGGCAGCCACAGCTATCATAAATTCCAAAGTTTCTTGACATGATTCAGTTTGTGATTTGAGGTATGAATTAGTTAGCATAATCATTTTTTGTTTTTAGAGTAGGATGTTTGATTTGATTAGATAAACTGTTTTTATTATTAGAATTAGTTTCTTTTATTTTTTAAGATTGCATGTACTATTTTAACTAGCTACAGAATCGTAAGATTCTGTATCCAATTAAGAAAATTTGAAGTGTTTGATTTGATGATTAAAGACATATCTGAAATTTTCTTATTTTCATTTATTTTCAGAAGGATTAAGGAGTCCATCATTTTCAAGGATATACGAGGCACTGTTGAGATCTCCCAGCCATATCAACTTTGTGTTTTTAGTAAATAGATTAGGTTGTTGGTATTTTTATTCAGTGAAATCAGGGTGGTTGCATCCCCCATATTTTTGAAACAAACTTGATCTTATCAATAGGAAACAGTTGTGTTTCCTGAAACCTATATAAACCTATTAGTTTGTAAACATTAATGATCTCAGCCTGGGGAAATACTATTGATTTTTCATTTACAGACTTGAATGGAATATAATACTCGTCACAGCTTTAGATTTTTTGTATTGTGGTTTTATTCAAGTCATGTTTATTTCAATTTGTAAATAGATTATGATTTCTTTCGCCGTAATGGTTTACTACAAGCTAGTATGATAAAATTTTATATATTATCCATGTTTCATGTCCCAGATTTAACACATAGTAATCATTCGTTCAAACTTGAAATTAAGAGATTTATCTTTATCTTTGATTGAACATTTATACTCAAGTTCTCACAACAAGATTTATCTTATTGTGGCTGCTTGTAAAGTTATGAGATTGCTGTGATCATATCTCTTATGTGTTCTATCATTTGAATTCCATCACTATTGATTCACATTTATTAGAAGCAATTTCAGGATCTGGTGCAGGTTTACCTCATCAGATGAGGTGACCGGATGCTACGTTGTGAACATATATTGGATGAGATAATAGGTCAGCACTGTTATTTGATTTCATTAGTATAATACATATAGAAGTTCCCTGTGGTTAGAACGGTTTTTACCATCTGTTATTTCCTTTTTTAAATTAGATAGTTTGATATTCGATTTATTAAACATAAAAACATAAGAAAAAAAATCAAAAAGATTAGATAACAACTTTCCTGTTGTTTAAAAAATCAATCACATTTGATTTTCACGGATTTAGATTAAAATTCGTAGCTTGTACATATTACATATATATTAAAAATAGAATTATTTGTATATATTGTGCATATGATAAGTAGAGTTATTTTATAAGTATTAATTAGTTAGACTGCAGATAAATATTATATGTATATATATTTTTTACTTTCTTTAGGACTTAGATCAGCCAACGGAGCCGCTAAACCTGTCAGAGTGAATTAATCCAAATGGATTGGGTTAATTAGATAACCCCGGACCATATTCACTCCTCCAGTTGACGAGCGGTCAATTTTTCCCGGTCAACAATTGGCGCTAGAAGGAGGGCTTGAAAACTATTAATGGCACGAGGAGGTCGTAAGACTCCTCCCCCACCTACCCGCTCACCTATAGAAAATAGAAGTCATTCAGACGATAACATTGTCCCTCAAACAACAAACACATCAAACGACGATCTATGGATCATGGTTGAACCAGTAACTCCAAATCCTTTGGGTGGTGATATACAAGAGATTGTTCGTCAATCTCTCATAAGAACGCATAGTGCCTTAGCCCGTATAAGACAACTAAACTGACCTTTGAATCAACCATTAGACTTATCTGATATCAGAGAACAAATTGGAGGTACTGACCTTACCTTAAACCCTACAAATCAAATCCTCACTCCTGCACCAGGAGGATTTGGTATTCCACCATCAGCATCTCCTTCATCTCCTTCTTCTTCTGGAGAAGTATCCTCTGATGAAGGCAGTTCCTCATCCCAGCCTTCGACACCACCCACACCTATGGCCAATCTGAATAATCCCCCCAGACCCTATCTTGACCAAGATGCAATAGCCATACCTAGGCCTCAGCATCCTTTACCCAAACATCCAGAGAAATGTCTCCCTAAATTTGACCCGGACTCCAAACAGATCGCTGAAGATCACATCAAAAAATTATGTTATTCATTAGACTCCGTAGTGTTGAGCATGAAGATGTAGTCTGTAGATTGTTTCCCTACACCTTTGAAGGCAATGCCTCTACCTGGTACTTTTCCCAACAATCCCACACCATCGTGTCATGGGAGAAATTTGAATCCTGTTTCCTTGAGAAGTTTGGAGATGACAAGTCTCCTGAAGCTCTAGTCATGGAACTTTCTAGTCTAAAAATGAACCCTAAAGAAAAGATCAAAGACTTTAATCAAAGGTTCTTGACACTAAAAAACCTAATCCCCACAGATTCGATGCCTTCTGAGAATCTTATTGCCGCATACTACATGAAATCATTACATCAAAACATAGCCATATGGGTAAAGAGATCCAAGAAAGCCACATTGTTAGAAGCCTTCGAAGAGGCCAGTCAGATCGAGAAAGACATTCTCATTTTAAAAGACACTACTAGCAACGAGATAGAGACTAGTTCATCTTCCAAAAAGAAAATTGAAATCCTTCCTAGACCTTCCCAAAACAAATCTCAACCTGAGAGTTCGGATTTAGAAAACTTACAAAAAGTCATTCAAAAATTGTCCAACCAAGTTATATATTTGAAAAGGTTAGCTGAAGAAGATTCTTCGAGAAAAGGGCCTTACAAACCCCCTTTTAGGAAGCCTTTTCCCACCAACCGACCTAATTCAAATACTGAAGGCCTAAATCTAGAAAGCCTGCAATTTTCTATTCAAACGACCCTAGAAGCACACGATAACTTGATTCCTCCTAAAACTCCTAAAGAAGTAGCTGAACAAGAGATGATAGAAGAAGATGAATCCTCTCCGAATATTTTTGGACATTTTTCGGATAACATTTTTTAAGATAATTTCGAAACAGTGCATCCTTACAATACTAGGAGCAAGATAGAAAATAAGCCTTCTTCCGAAATTGCGATGACTTTGCCTAAAAAACAGTCTAAATCGATTGAGACTAAACAGAATTCAGTAAACACAAGTTCAGATTATGATTTAATTGAAGATCTAAAAAAGCTTAGGGCTAATATTTTTGTTTACGAATTATTAAAATTCCCTTTTCTTATGCAAAAAAAGCTACAGAATATTGCAGAGAACAACAAAAATAGCAATCCAAACAGCAACAAATGTGTTCAAAACAGCCCCAAAATTCCTCAGAAGGCCTCCGCCAAAACTACATCCGAGCCTCATGATAAAGGAGAGATTCCTGTAAATAATGTAACAAATGTAGATAAACCAGTTTCAGAGGCTGTGAGTAAAAAGCAACAAACTTCCACCGTTAATACTCGCAGAAATGTCCC
>JASDQU010105603.1:78799-95539 GCA_032191745.1 Picea mariana
ACTACATCCGAGCCTCATGATAAAGGAGAGATTCCTGTAAATAATGTAACAAATGTAGATAAACCAGTTTCAGAGGCTGTGAGTAAAAAGCAACAAACTTCCACCGTTAATACTCGCAGAAATGTCCCTCCATTTTTGTTGACATTTGAAATTTTCAATAGGAATGTACATAACTGTATGGTAGATTCAAGTGCATCATCTAACGTAATTCCTTGGTCTGTCTGTCAAAAGATTAATGCCGAAGTTCAACCATCCATCTTGAAAATTATCCGTCTTGATCGAACTAGTGTTAAAGTGATATGTGAATTAAGAAATGTCCTTATAAGATTGTCGTTTAATCCTAAAGTTCATCAAGTGATTGATATTATTGTTGTAGATATCCCAAAAGTTTATGGTTTGTTTTTAAGTAGAGACTGGTCGGAACAATTGCACAACTATTTTGCGATGGATTGGTCTCACTTGTGGCTGCCCGAGAATGGAAAGCCTAACGGAATCAAGGTAAATTGTGAATGCTATCTGAAGTTCACGGTGACTGATTTAAATGATCCCAATGAACCTTTCACGATGGATACTTTTTCAGGCAATTTCATGGTCAAAACTTCTACCATCACTGATATGGAACAGCAATCTGAAGTTATGACATGCATGCAGTCAATAGCCTTCTCTCAGTGGTCACATGCACCCGACGAAAATCAAATATGGTCTCTTTACTTTGATGGGTCAAAATCTAAGGAAGGCGCTGGTGCAGGGTGCGTGCTCATCGATCCAATAGGTAAAAAGACTCTGATTGCTTGTCAGTTAGAATTTGAATGTACAACAATACAGCCGAATATGAGGCACTCCTGCAAGGCGTCAGAAAAGCATTAGATCTAAATATTCAAAATTTGATTGTCTTTGGTGATTCGGAAATTGTGGTTAGACAGGTAAAAAATTCTATCCACTATTTATCTCCGCACCTTAAAAGCTATCAAACTGAGGTATGGAATTTGATGAACAATTTTTCTGCATTTAACATAAATTCTATTCCTAGATTGAGTAATTCGAAAGTTGATTTGTTAGCTAACGTCGCTTCAAAACTTTTTCTTGCAAAAGGCTTATCTCTGAATGCATTTTCCATCGAATTGTTGTTTAGACAATCCGTCCCAGACAACATCACGAATTGGAGAGTCTTTGATGATGATCAACATATTATAAGTTTTCTGCATATGGAAGAAACTTTCCAGGGCGCAGTGATCGATGAAGGTACCCATGAAGAAAATCTTCGTGACTTTACGGTAATACTAGATCCGAGATCTCCAGAATCTTCATCAGACATGGTAAACTCTATCCCGAAATCTGTGGTTAGATTAGAAAAATTTTATGATCTTCACGACAAGTTCAGAAAATCCGTGAACTTTAAAACAAATAGTTCCTCCTTGACACATGAAAAAGTAAATTTGGGAACTAAATACAATCCACGGTGCATTAATTTAGGGTTGGGGTGTTCTGAGCAATAAAAAGTAGCATTTATTAAGTTGTTTAAGGAATTCAAAGATGTTTTTGCTTGGACGTACGATGACCTAAAAACCTTTGATCCTAACATCATACAGCACATTATTCCCATGAAACTCCAAACCCAACCTTTTCAACAAAAGTTAACGAAAATGCACCCAAAACTCGAACCAATGGTCAAGAAGGAATTAAACAAACTCCTGAATGCTAAGATAATTTTTCCAGTTAGGCACACACAATTGGTCTCTAATCTTGTCCCTGTCAAAAACAAGAGTGGTGAAATCCAACTATGTGTCGATTTTTGAAATCTTAACCAAGCATCTGATAAAGACAACTACCCTATCTCTCCCATGGAACAGATCCTTCAACAGGTATCTAGTTCTGAAAGATTATCCTTGTTGGATAGTTTTTCAGGGTACAACCAAGTCCTTATGTCTCCATCAGACCAACTCAAAACTACTTTCCGTACTCCATGGGGCACCTACGCTTATAGAAAGATTCTTTTTGGACTCATAAACACCGGTGCCACTTTCCAGAAAGCAATGGATATCGCTTTTCGAGGCCTAATCAATCAATATGTAGTAGTTTACCTAGATGATGTCACTATATTCTTGAAAAATAAAGAAGATCATCTAGCTCATTTAAGATCTGTTCTACAGCGATGTCATAAGTATGACATTTCTTTGAATCCTAAAAAATCTATCTTTGCAGTAGAACAAGGTAAACTCCTCGGATTCATTGTATCGAGCGAAGGGATGATTATCGACCCTGAAAGAACTCAATTCATTTCGAAACTGCCCCCTTCCTCGTCCAAAAAGTCCATGCAATCTTTCTTAGGACAGATAAACTTTGTTAGGAGATTTTTCCCCAGCTTTTTAGAAATGGTGAGACCATTACAAAACCTAATAAAAAAGGATGTACAGTACCATTGGGGACCTTTAGAAAGCCAAGATTTTGATTCAATAAAAAACGCCATAATAGACGCTCCTTCTCTAATGATCCCCAACTTTTCGCAAGACTTCACCCTCTACATGTTTGCCTCCGACCGATCCTGCGTTGTCGTCCTAACTCAAAAGAACACTGAAAACAACGAGGTCCCAATCACCTTTATGAGTTCAGCCTTCAAGGGGGCAGAACTTAATTGCAGTATATTGACAAGCCTATGTTGTTTTCAAAGCAGTAAAGAACTTTTGATCTTATCTGTTGAAATCTAGGATGAAAATCATTGTCCATTACCCGGCTATGAGAAATTTGTTAGTATAGAAAGAACTAGGCGAAAAAAAGGCAAACTGGGTCACATCCTTACAAGAATATGACATAGAAATCACCCCAACACAAATTGTGAGAGGCCAAGGTTTATGCAAATTGGTCATTGATTCAGCTGTAGGAAAGCAAGAGGAAAATGATATGTTAAATCCAGGACAAAATATGATGTGCACAAAACCCTGTTAGTCCCTGGTACGATGACATAAAATTTTGTCTTATACACGGATCAACTCCCCGTCACCTTGATCCCACAAAAAGGAGAGCACTAAGATTAAAATATGCTTCTTTTCAACTGATTAATGGTATTTTGTTCCATCAAAATTTTGATGTAGTACTTATGCACTGTCTTGAAAACGATGAAACAGAAAAAGTCTTATTGGAATTGCATGCAGGAGAAGTTGGTGGGAATTTCGGTGGAGACACCACTGCCCATAAAGTATTAAGAGTAGGTTATTACTGGCCTACCCTTTTTAAATATGCTCATGCTTTATGTCGCAAGTGTGTAATTTGTCAAAAAGCATCCGGACGGATACAAAAACCAACTTTCCCTTTACAACTAGTTTCGGTAGACTATCCTTTTCAGCAGTGGGGTCTAGATATTATAAGACCAATCAATCCACCATCCTCGTAGCAGCATAAATATATCATAACAACCATAGATTACTTCACCAGGTGGTCTGAGGCTGCCCCATTAAAAGCTGTAAATACCAGCCAGGTAATATCCTTCTTGAATTCAAATATTATTACTCGTTTTGGTATCCCTGAATGCCTGGTATTTGATAATGCTTCTTATTTTTCGTCTCTTGAAATGAGTGATTTCGCTCTAGAAAAAGGAATTAAATTAAAGTACTCTACCAGCTATTACCCCCAAGGCAACGGTTTGGCAGAATCAACTAATAAAAAACTAATCAAAATTATCAAGAGAACGGTCTCCGAAAACCATAAAAATTGGCATAATGCATTGTTAAACTCAATCTGGGTTGATAGAGTAACTCCTAAAACTGTTGTGGGTAACTCACCTTTCTTTGTCATTTACGGCAGGGAAGTGATTCTTCCACCACATGTCCTTCTTCCATCTCTGCAGTTATCGCAGAAAGTACAGGAAGAAGATTGTCCCCCTTTGGAGAGTCAAATTAATGCTTTGTTAAAATTAGAAGAAGTGAGGGCTCAAGAAAAACGGAAATTGGATCAACATCAACTCGTTGCTAAAAACTGGTTTGATTCCAATTCTACCTCTGACAGAAATTTTGAGGTAGGTGACCTTGTCCTAAAATGGGACAAACCTCATGAGGGAAAAGGAGAGCATACTAAGTTTCAGAACTTGTGGTTAGGACCATTTTTAATTGTTGAGAAATTGGGTCCCAGTTCCTTTCGCCTATAGAATCTAGAGGGACAGCCAGACACCTTTCCAGTGAATGGCCAAGCTCTAAAAAAATACTTTACCTAATGACTCTCCCATGCACACTGTGTAGATATTTTCTATTTTGTTTGTTGTTTGTTTTTATTTGTTGGTTTGTTTTGATTTTTCCTTTATTCTTATCAGTCTTTCTTTTTGAAGCACACATGCCTGCATCACGGGCTAGCTCAGACGAAGAGAACAGAAAAATTTCCCCT
Source organism: Picea mariana (assembly GCA_032191745.1). Classification (NCBI taxonomy): domain Eukaryota; kingdom Viridiplantae; phylum Streptophyta; class Pinopsida; order Pinales; family Pinaceae; genus Picea; species Picea mariana. The sequence continues at coordinate 83,171 of JASDQU010105603.1, forward strand.
CCAAAATGACAGTTGAAAGTTGTTTAAACATAAATTGTGGTATTTCTCTGAGTTTGCAGCCATGTTGAAGATAACTTGTTGTTTGAAAAATGTTTCTTGATTTCAATCTACAACTGAAGGTATTCATGATCATCCATAAAAATTATTTTTACGATGTCCATGTTCCTTAAGAGAACAACTCAGAGATGTCTCGCTGCTCTTGAAAGTTGGTTTTATTAACAAACTATTTCCAGATCTTAATGAAGGACAGCTAAGAAATTTCTTCAAGGTCTGTGACTTACTAATATGTGTCCAAAAACTAGAATTTTTCAGCGTCACCCCGCTCAATTAAATATCTTTAAAACTAAATAAACCCTCAGAGAGATGTGGGAAGTGCTTGTAAACCCGTCGTGATACTGAACAGGTCTATTGGCAGTGGGCAAATGCATGCATGACACCAAGATAACTTCGACGGGGTACTGAACAGACCCGCTGGCAGTGAAGCAATGTCAGGTATAATAAAATTCTCAGATATGGATTCTGTTTTGACCTTAAATGTCCTTCATTCTGATCTGGAACTTCTTGAAAGGATACAGATATCGGAGTGGGTTAATTGACATCCCTGTCGAGGCTATGGATGCCTGCTAGTAGCAGCATCCCTATCAAGAGTATTGAAGATTTTAACTTTAATATCATGACTCTCTTCTGTTAAGATTGTTGTCATTTTTCGTCTCTTTAAAATAATAGTTGTATGAAAACTGGAATGCATTATAATTATTTATGATGTTCAGACAAATTTTCGCTTGTTTTCGATTTGAATTTTTTTTCTGGTTATCCTAATCTAAACTCGTCATTTGGTAGAGATAACTGCTTCTCCCAGCGTGTCACCATTGTTGGCAGCAATAATATAATTTTTATTGTTTGTAAGCTGCCTACACAGGGTCTCTAAATTTTCATTACTCGTCATGAGCATTCTCACTAAACGACACTTTTCACTTGTCACTTTTTACATATCTTCTTTTCGATTTTTGTTTTCATGACTGTAAGCATGAAAAATCGTGGTTGGAATTGACATTTTGTTTTGATTTTTGATTAAAGGAAGACTGCTCATGTGGTTTATTATAGAATTGTCACATTTTTGGTATGAACATTATTTTTCTTCTTGTTTATGACCCCTTGGTTCTAAACATGCCTTGGTTGCATAAGCGCAAGACCTCCATTCATTAATATTCAATTTTTTATATTGATATTGATGGATTTTTGATTCATGAAACTTTGAATTATTCAATTGTTATTCGATGCACTTACCTTTGTAATTAAWCTATGAATGCATGYATTTTGGTTTTAAWGTGTTYTGATCCTAGTACGTKCCCAATGCCAAGTTGGCATATGAAGTACARCATGCCATTACTCTTYTGCATGGTCTCRGGCTTCACGAAGTCRCTCACACACTTAGTGATTAACACCYTGCYCGTCRTTTCAATTATCACAACAAACATTGGTAAGGCTCGGGGTTATGTCTCTGTGGCTTTCTTCCAAACCCTACCTGTGTATTGTCTGTTAATTATAAGTTTGTTTAACATGGATCCAGTGGTAAGGGTTGAGTCGAATGGCATCCAAACCCTGCTATCATATGATAACACCAAGGACGATTTAGAAAGGAACAGTTGGCATTTGTTCATCGAAAAATTTAAGGGTTTCAATCTTCGAGTTGACCAAGATTTTGCCTTGACCTTCGATGGCTGCAGGGAAAAGATAGGTGACATCCAATTATAAGTAACATAATATTTCTTAAGCCAAGCCACGGGTTTGCCAGCTGTCGGGAAAGAATGGTTCAAGAATGCGAAAGTTGAAGAGGTTCCCTGGACTTTGATGTTCACCTCACGAAACATTACTAGTTGTGATCGAGGTATGCCAGTCTCATCCTTAAAACCTAGGTGGCATGATCTACTTGCTATTGTGAAGCAATTCATTATGTGTGAAGGAAGATTTGGATTAGTTTTCCTGTATCATCTGCGCTTGCTTATGAGTTTCATTGGCTTCCCGTTGAACATGCCCTACTTCCTACTTAGAAGTCTGTATAAGATGGGTAAACAGTTTAGGAAGCAGAGGTCTGATTCGATTTTATTTCACCATGGGCTCATTAAAATTATCCTTGTGCACCAGTTGCAATTACAAAATGATTGTTGGGATGCATTTATTTTACGAAATGGTTTCAGAAACCATGAATTGGGACAGGTTGATAAGCTAGTTATCATAGAAACCCTTGTGAAACCTACTGCCTCTTCCCCACTGCTCTAGGCCTATGATCTTGCCCCTAACAATGAACTCCCAGGCTACCCTAATGTTATCCAATAGGAAAATCAACCGGTCTCAGACCCAAAGAGTTGCACTAAATCTGTTATGAAACCTACAGGGAAGAAGCACAAGGGCAGCGTCGATGTTAATTTCAGGAATAAAAGGGCTGGTCGTTTGATTTCATGAAGCGTTCAGAATAAAATCAAACCCTGTGCAGACATAAATGACACGATTGAAGTAAGTGAAGACTCAGATTCATAAATTGAGAAATTTTTGGTTGAAGAAGATCCTGTGTCATATGGGCTCTATCTTGACACACCCTATGACTATGTAAACAACCTACCTCCATGTCTAAAGGATAACCCAAAATTCTTGGGCATTCAACTCTATGATAAGCCTACCTTTCGTGTGGATGATTCTCCAACCCTTAATGCTGTCAGTGCCAATGCATAGTCCCTACAACCACATTGTGATGAGTGTCGATCTTGGATAGACTTTTATTATATTGATGTGCCTCTACTAAATTCATGACTTAAATATTTAAAAGACCAAGTGGATTTGTTTACAAATGAGAACAATAGACTCCAATCCATAACCCAAGCAAAGGAGAAATGCCAAAAAACTGCAGGATCTGTCATTTTCAAAAATGTAGAGGCAGCCACAGCTATCATAAATTCCAAAGTTTCTTGATATGATTCAGTTCTTGATTTGACGTATGAATTAGTTAGCATAATCTTTGTTGTTTTTAGAGTAGGATGTTTGATTTGATTAGATAAATTGTTTTTATTATTAGAATTAGTTTCTTTTATTTTTTAAGATTGCATGTGCTATTTTAACTAGCTACAAAATCGTAAGATTCTGTAGCCAATTAAGAAAATTCGAAGTGTTTGATTTGATGATTAAAAACATATCTAAAATTTTTTTATTTTCATTTATTTTTTCTTATTTTCATTTATTTTCAGGAGGATTAAGGAGTCCGTCATTTCCAAGGAGATATGAGGCACTGTTGATATCTCCCAACCATATCAACTTTGTGTTTTTAGTAAATAGATTAGGCTGTTGATATTTTTATTCAGTGAAATCAGGATGGTTGCATCCCCCATATTTTTGAAACAAAATTGATCTTATCAATAGGAAACAGTTGTGTTTCCTGAAACCTATATAAACCTATTATTTTGTAAACATTAATGATCTCAACCTAGGGAAAGACTATGGATTTTTCATTTACAGACTTGAATGGAATATAATACTCGTCACAGCTTTAGCTTTTACATATTGTGGTTTTATTCAAGTCATGTTTATTTCAATTTGTAAATATATTATGATTGCTTTCGCCATCATTGTTTACTAAAATCTAGTATGATAAAAGTTTATATATTATCCATGTTTCATGTCCCAGATTTAACACACAGTAATCATTCATTCAAACTTGAATTAAGAGATTTATCTTGATATTTGATTGAACATTTATACTCAAGTTCTCACAACAAGATTTATCTTATTGAGGCTGCTTGTAATGTTATGAGATTCTTGTGATCGTATCTCTTATGTGTTCTATCATTCGAATTCCATCACTGTTTCTTCACATTTATTAGAAGCAATTTCAGGATCTGGTGCAGGTTTACCTCATCGGATGAGGTGACTGGATGCTACGTTGTGAACAGATATTGGATGTGATAACAGGTCAAACCTATTATTTGATTTCATTAGTATAATAGATATAGAAGTTCCCTGTAGTTAAAATTCTTTTTACCATCTGTTATTTCTTTTATTAAATTAGACAGCTTGATATTCGATTTATTAAACATAAACACATAAGAAAACAAATCAAAAAGATTAGATAACAACTTTCCTGTTGTTTAAAAAATCAATTACATTCGATTTTCACGGATTTAGATTAAAATCTGTATCTTGTACATATTACATATATATTAGAAATATAATTATTTGTATATATTGTGCATATGATAAGTAGAGTTATTTTATAAGTATTAATTAGTTAGACTGCAGATAAATATTAGATGTATATATATTTTTCGCTTTCTCTAGGACTTAGATCATCCAACAGAGCCGCTAAACCCGTCGGAGTGAATTAATCCAAACGGATTGGGTTAATTAGATAACCCCGGACCAGATTCACTCCTCCAATTGATGAGCGGTCAATTTCGCCTGGTCAAGAATTGGCGCTAGAAGGAGGGCCTGAAAACTATTAATGGCACGAGGAGGTCGTAAGACTCCTCCCCCACCTACCCACTCACCTATAGTAACTAGAAGTCATTCAGACGACAACATTGTCCCTCAAACAACAAACACATCAAACGACAATCTACGGATCACGATTGAACCAGTAACTCCAAATCCTTTGGGTGGTGATATACAAGAGATTGTTTGTCAATCTCTCAGAATAACGCATAGTGCCTTAGACCGTATAAGACAACTAAACTGACCTTTGAATCAACCATTAGACTTCTCTGATATCAGAGAACAAATTGGAGGTACTGACCTTACCTTAAACCCTACAGATCCAATCCTCACTCCTGCACCAGGAGGATTTGGTATTCCACCATCACCACCTCCTTCATATCCTTCTTCTTCTGGAGAAGAATCCTCTGATGAAGGCGGTTCCTCATCCTAGCCTTCGACACCACCCACACCTATGGCCAATCTGAACAATCCCCCCAGACCCTATCTTGACCAAGATGCAGTGGCCATACCTGGGCCTCAACATCCTTTACCCAAACAGCTAGAGAAATGTCTCTCTAAATTTGACCCGAACTCCAAACAGATCACTGAAGATCACATCAAAAAATTATGTTATCCATTAGACTCCGTAGTGTTGAGCATGAAGACGTAGTCTGTAGATTGTTTCCCTACACCTTTAAAGGCAATGCCTCTACCTGGTACTTTGCCCAATAGTCCCACACCATCGTGTCATGGGAGAAATTTGAATCATGTTTCCTTGAGAAGTTTGGAGATGACAAGTCTCCTGAAGCTCTAGTCATGGAGCTTTCTAGTCTAAAAATGAACCCTAAATAAAATATCAAAGACTTTAATCAAAGGTTCTTGACTTCGATGCCTGCCGAGAATATTATTGCCGCATACTACATGAAAGCATTACATCAAAACATAGCCATTTGGATAAAGAGATCCAGGAAAGCCACATTGTTAGAAGCCTTCGAAGAGGCCAGTCAGATCGAGAAAGACATTCTCATTTTAAAAGACACTGCTAGCAACAAGATAAAGACTAGTTCATCTTCCAAAAAGAAAATTGAAATCCTTCCTAGACCTTCCCAAAACAAAGCTCAACCTGAGAGTTCGGATTTAGAAAACTTACAGAAAGTCATTCAAAAATTGTCCAACCAAGTTATATATTTGAAAAGGTTGGCTGAAGAAGATTCTTCGAGCAAAGGGCCTTACAAACCCCCTTTTAGGAAGCCTTTTCCCACCAACTGACCTAATTCAAATACTGAAGGCCTAAATCTAGAAAGCCTACAATTTTCTATTCAAATGACCCTAGAAGCACAGGATAACTTGATTCCTCCTTAAACTCCTAAAGAAGTAGCTAAATAAGAGATGATAGAAGAAGATGAATCCTCTCCGAATATTTTCGGACATTTTTCGTATAACATTTTTCAAGATAATTTCGAAACAGTGCATCCTTACAATACTAGGAGCAAGATAGAAAATAAGCCTTCTTCCGAAATTGCGATGACTTTGCCTCAAAAACAGTCTAAATCGATTGAGACTAAACAGAATTCAGTAAACACAAGTTCAGATTATGATTTAATTGAAGATCTAAAAAATATTAGGGCTAATATTTTTGTTTACGAATTATTAAAATTCCCTTTTCTTCTGCAAAAAAAGCTATAGAATATTGCAGAGAACAACAAAAATAGCAATCCAAACAGCAACCAATGTGTTCAAAACAGCCCCAAAATTCCTCAGAAGGCCTCCGCCAAAACTACATCCGAGCCTCATGATAAAGGAGAGATTCCTGTAAATAATGTAACAAATGTAGATAAACCAGTTTCAGAGGCTGTGAGTAAAAAGCAACAAACTTCCACCGTTAATACTCGCAGAAATGTCCCTCCATTTTTGTTGACATTTGAAATTTTCAATAGGAATGTACATAACTATATGGTAGATTCAAGTGCATCATCTAACGTAATTCCTTGGTCTGTCTGTCAAAAGATTAATGCCGAAGTTCAACCATCCATCTTGAAAATTATCCGTCTTGATCGAACTAGTGTTAAAGTGATATGTGAATTAAGAAATGTTCTTATAAGATTGTCGTCTAATCCTAAAGTTCATCAAGTGATTGATATTATTGTTGTAGATATCCCAAAATTTTATGGTTTGTTTTAAAGTAGAGACTAGTCAGAACAATTGCACAACTATTTTGCGATGGATTGGTCTCACTTGTAGCTACCCGAGAATGGAAAGCCTAACAAAATCAAGGTAAATCGTGAATGCTATTTGAAGTTCACGGTGACTGATTTAAATGATCCCAATGAACCTTTCACTCCTTCTGCTAATTCGCCTGAAATACAGGGGATGGATACTTTTTCAGGCAATTTCATGGTCGAAACTTCTACCATCACTGATATGGAACAACAATCTGAAGTTATGACATGCATGCAGTCAATAGCCTTCTCTCAGTGGTCACATGCACCCGACGAAAATCAAATATGGTCTCTTTACTTTGATGGGTCAAAATATAAGGAAGGAGCTGGTGCAGGGTGCATGCTCATCGATCCAGTAGGTAAAAAGACTCTGATTGCTTGTCAGTTAGAATTTGAATGTACAACAATACAGCCAAATATGAGGCACTCCTGCAAGGCCTCAGAAAAGCATTAGATCTGAATATTCAAAATATGATTGTCTTTGGTGATTCGGAAATTGTGGTTAGACAGGTAAAAAATTCTATCCACTGTTTATCTCCGCACATTAAAAGCTATCAAACTGAGGTATGGAATTTGATGAACAATTTTTCTGCATTTAACATAAATTCTATTCCTAGATTGAGTAATTCGAAAGTTGATTTGTTAGCTAACGTCGCTTCAAAACTTTTTCCTGCAGAAGGCTTATCTCCGAATGCATTTTCCATCGAATTGTTGTTCAGACCATCCATCCCAGACAACATCACGAATTGGAGAGTCTTCGATGATGATCAACATATTATAAGTTTTCTGCATATGGAAGAAACTTTCCAGGGCGCGGTGATCGATGAAGGTACTCATGAAGAAAATCTTCGTGACTTTACGGTAATACTAGATCCGAGATCTCCAGAATCTTCATCAGACATGGTAAACTCTATCCCAAAATATGTGGTTAGATTAGAAAAATTTTATGATCTTCACGACAAGTTCAGAAAATCTGTGAACTTTAAAACAAATAGTTCCTCCTTGACACATGAAAAAGTAAATTTGGGAACTAAAGAAAATCCACGGTGCATTAATTTAGGGTTGGGGTGTTCTGAGCAAGAAAAAGTAGCATTTATTAAGTTGTTTAAGGAATTCAAAGATGTTTTTTCTTGGACGTACGATGACCTAAAAACCTTTGATCCTAACATCATACAGCACATTATTCCCATGAAACTCCAAACCCAACCTTTTCAACAAAAGTTAAGGAAAATGCACCCAAAACTCGAACCAATGGTCAAGAAGGAATTAAAAAAACTCCTGAATGCTAAGATAATTTTTCCAGTTAGGCACACACAATTGGTCTCTAATCTTGTCCCTGTCAGAAAGAAGAGTGGTGAAATCCAACTATGTGTCGATTTTTGAAATCTTAACCAAGCATCCGATAAAGACAACTACCCTATCTCTCCCATGGAACAGATCCTTCAACAGGTATCTAGTTTTGAAAGATTATCCTTGTTGGATGGTTTTTCAGGGTACAACCAAGTCCTTATGTCTCCATCAGACCAACTCAAAACTACTTTCCGTACTCCATGGGGCACCTACGCTTATAGAAAGATTCCCTTTGGACTCATAAACACCGGTGCCACTTTCCAGAAAGCTATGGATATCACTTTCCGAGGCCTAATCAATCAATCTGTAGTATTTTACCTAGATGATGTCACTATATTCTCAGAAAATAAAGAAGATCATCTAGCTCATTTAAGATTTGTTCTACAGCGATGTCATAAGTAAGACATTTCTTTGAATCCTAAAAAATCTATCTTTGCAGTAGAACAAGGTAAACTCCTCGGATTCATTATATCAAGTGAAGGGATGATTATCGACCCTGAAAGAACTCAATTCATTTCAAAGCTGCCCCCTTCCTCGTCCAAAAATTCCATGCAATCTTTCTTAGGACAGATAAACTTTGTTAGGATATTTGTGCCCATCTTTTTAGAAATGGTGAGACCATTACAAAACCTAATAAAAAAGGATGTACAGTACCATTGGGGACCTTTAGAAAGCCAATCTTTTGATTCAATAAAAAATGCCATAATAGACGCTCCTTCTCTAATGATCCCCAACTTTTTGCAAGACTTCACCCTCTACACCTTTGCCTCCGACCAATCCTACATTGTCATCCTAACTCAAAAGAACACTGAAAACAATGAGGTCCCAATCACCTTTATGAGTTCAGCCTTCAAGGGGGCAGAAATTAATTGCAGTAGATCGACAAGCCTATGCTGTTTTCAAAGCAGTAAAGAACTTTTGATCTTATCTGTTGAAATCTAGGACGAAAATCATTGTCCCTTACCCGGCTGTCAGAAATTTGTTAGTATAGAAAGAACTAGGCGAAAAAAAGGCAAATTGGGTCACATCCTTACAAGAATATGACATAGAAATCACCCCAACACAAACTGTGAGAGGCCAAGGTTTATGCAAATTGGTCATTGATTCAGCTGTAGGAAAGCAAGCGGAAAATGATATGTTAAATCCAGGACAAAATATGATGTGCGCAAAACCCTGTTAGTCCCTGGTACGATGACATAGAATTTTGTCTTATACACGGATCAACTCCCCGTCACCTTGATCCCACAAAAAGGAGAGCACTAAGATTAAAATCTGCTTCTTTTTAGTTGATTAATGGTATTTTGTTCCATCAAAATTTTGATGGAGTACTTATGCACTGTCTTGAAAACGATGAAACAGAAAAAGTCTTATTGGAATTGCATGTAGGAGAAGCTGGTGGGAATTTCGGTGGAGACACCACTGCCCATAAATTATTAAGAGTAGGTTATTACTGGCCTACCCTTTTTAAAGACACTCATGCTTTATGTCGCAAGTGTGTAATTTGTCAAAAAGCATCCGGACGGATACAAAAACCAACTTTCCCTTTACAACTAGTTTTGGTAGACTCCCCTTTTCAGCAGTGGGGTCTGGATATTATAAGACCAATCAATCCACCATCTTCGTAGCAGCATAAATATATCATAACAACCACAGATTACTTCACCAGGTGGTCTGAGGCTACCCCATTAAAAGCTGTAAATACCAGCCAGGTAATATCCTTCTTGAATTCAAATATTATTACTCGTTTTGGTATCCCTGAATGCCTGGTATTTGATAATGATTCTTATTTTTCGTCTCTTGAAATGAGTGATTTCGCTCTAGAAAAAGGAATTAAATTAAAGTACTCTACCAACTATTACCCCCAAGGCAACGGTTTGGCAGAATCAACTAATAAAAAACTAATCAAAATTATCAAGAGAACGGTCTCCGAAAACCATAAAAATTGGCATAACGCATTGTTAAAATCAATCTGGGTTATAGAGTAACTCCTAAAACTGTTGTGGGTAACTCACCTTTCTTTGTCATTTACGGCAGGGAGGCGATTCTTCCACCACATGTCCTTCTTCCATCTCTGCAGTTATCGCAGAAAGTACAGGAAGAAGACTATCCCCCTTTAGAGAGTCAAATTAACACTTTGTTAAAATTAGAAGAAGTGAGGGATCAAGAAAAACGGAAATTGATCAACTCATTGCTAAAAACTAGTTTGATTCCAATTCTACCTCTGACAGAAATTTTGTTGTAGGTGACCTTGTCCTAAAATGGGACAAATCTCATGAGGGAAAATGAGATCATACTAAGTTTCAGAACTTGTGGTTAGGACCATTTTTAATTGTTGAGAAATTGGGTCCCAGTTCCTTTCGCCTATAGAATCTAGAGGGATAGCCAGACACCTTTCTAGTGAATGGCCAAGCTCTAAAAAAACACTTTACCTAATGACTCTCCCATGCACACTGTGTAAACATTTTTTATTTTGTTTGTTGTTTGTTTTTCTTTGTTGGTTTGTTTTGATTTTTCCTTTATGCTTATCGGTCTTTCTTTTTGAAACACACATGCCTGCATCATGGGCTAGCTCAGACGAAGAGAACAAAAAAATTTCCCCTCCAAAATGACTGCTAAAAGTTGTTTAAACATCAATTGTGGTATTTCTCTGAGTTTGCAGCCATGTTGAAGATAACTTGTTGTTTGAAAAATGTTTCTTGATTTCAATCTGCAACTGAAGGTATTCACGATCATCCATAAAAATTATTTTTACGATGTCCATGTTCCTTAAGAGAACAACTCAAAGATGTCTCCCTGCTCTTGAAAGTCGGTTTTATTAACAAACTATTTCCAGATCTTAATGAAGGACAGCTAAGAAATTTCTTCAAGGTCTGTGACTTACTAAGATGTGTCCAAAAACTAGAATTTTTCAGCGTCACCCCGCTCAATTAAATATCTTTAAAACTAAATAAACCCTCAGAGAGATGTGGGAAGTGCTTGTAAACCCGTCGTGATACTGAACAGGTCTATTGGCAGTGGGTAAATGCATGCATGACGCCAAGATAACATCGACGGGGTACTGAGCAGACCCGCTGGCAGCGAAGCAATGTCAGGTATAATAAAATTCTCAGATATGGATTCTGTTTTGACCTTAAATGTCCTTCGTTCTGATCTAGAACTTCTTGAAAGGATACAGATATCGGAGTGGGTTAATTGACATCCCTGTTGAGGCTATGGATGCCTGCTGGTAGCAGCAGCCCTATCAAGAGTATTGAAGATTTTAACTTTAATATCATGACTCTCTTATGTTAATATTGTTGTCAGTTTTCGTCTCTTTAAAATAATAGTTGTATGAAAACTGGAATGCATTATAATTATTTACGATGTTCAGACAAATTTTCGCTTGTTTTCGATTCGAATTTTTTTCTGATTATCCTAATCTAAACTCGTCATTTGGTAGAGATAATTGCTTCTCCCAGCGTGTCACCATTGTTGGTAGCAATAATATAATTTTTATTGTTTGTAAGTTGCCTACACAGGGTCTCTAAATTTTCATTACTTGTCATGAGCATTCTCACGAAACGACACTTTTCTCTTGTCGCTTTTTACATATCTTCTTTTCGATTTTTGTTTTCATGACTATAAGCATGAAAACTCGTGGCTGGAATTGACATTTTGTTTTGATTTGTGATTAAAGGAAGACTGCTCATGTGGTTTATTATAGAATTGTCATCTTTTTGGTATGAACATTATTGTACTTCTTGTTTATGACCCCTTGGTTCTAAACATGCCTTGGTTGCATAAGCGCAAGACCTCCATTCATTAACATTCATTTTTTTATATTGATATTGATGGATTTTTGATTCATGAAACTTTGAATTATTCAATTGTTATTCGATGCACTTACCTTTGTAATTAAACTATGAATGCATGTATTTTGGTTTTAAAGTGTTCTGATCCTAGTACGTTCCCAATGCCAAGTTGGCATATGAAGTACAGCATGCCATTACTCTTTTGCATGGTCTCGGGCTTCACGAAGTCGCTCACACACTTAGTGATTAACACCTTGCTCGTCGTTTCAATTATCACAACAAACATTGGTAAGGCTCGGGGTTATGTCTCTGTGGCTTTCTTCCAAACCCTACCTGTGTATTGTCTGTAAATTATCAGTTTTTTTAACATGGCTCCAGTGGTAAGGGTTGAGTCGAATGGCATCCAAACCCTGCTATCATATGATAACACCAAGGACGATTTAGAAAGGAACGGTTGGCATTTGTTCATCGAAAAATTTAAGGGTTTCAATCTTCGAGTTGACCAAGAGTTTGCCTTGACCTTCGATGGCTGCAGGGAAAAGATAGGT
>JASDQU010105603.1:95559-105635 GCA_032191745.1 Picea mariana
TCCAGTGGTAAGGGTTGAGTCGAATGGCATCCAAACCCTGCTATCATATGATAACACCAAGGACGATTTAGAAAGGAACGGTTGGCATTTGTTCATCGAAAAATTTAAGGGTTTCAATCTTCGAGTTGACCAAGAGTTTGCCTTGACCTTCGATGGCTGCAGGGAAAAGATAGGTGACATCCAATTATAAGTAACATAAGATTTCTTAAGCCAAGCCACGGGTTTGCCAGCTGTCGGGAAAGAATGGTTCAAGAATGTGAAAGTTGAAGAGGTTCCCTGGACTTTGATGTTCACCTCACGAAACATTACTAGTTGCGATCAAGGTATGCCATTCTCATCCTTAAAACCTAGGTGGCATGATCTACTTGCTATTGTGAAGCAATTCATTACATGTGAAGGAAGATTTGGATTAGTTTTCTTGTATCATCTGCGCTTGCTTATGAGTTTCATTGGCTTCCCGTTGAACATGCCCTACTTCCTACTTAGAAGTCTGTATAAGATGGGTAAACGGTTTAGGAAGCAGAGGTCTGATTCGATTTTATTTCACCATGGGCTCATTAAAATTATCCTTGTGCACCAGTTGCAATTACAAAATGAATACTGGGATGCATTTATTTTATGAAATGGTTTCGAAACCATAAATTGGGACAGGTTGATAAACTAGTTATCATAGAAACCCTTGTGAAACCTACTGCCTCTTCCCCACCACTCTAGGCCTATGATCTTTCCCCTAACAATGAACTCCCAGGCTACCCTAATGTTATCCAATAGGAAAATCAACCGGTCTCAGACCCAAAGAGTTGCACTAAAACTGTTATGAAACCTACAGGGAAGAAGCACAAGGGCAGCGTCGATGTTAATGTCAGGAATAAAAGGGATGGTCGTTTGATTTCATGAAGTGTTCAGAATAAAATCAAACCCTGTGCAGACACAAAAAACATGATTGAAGTAAGTGAAGACTCAGATTCATAAATTGAGAAATTTTTGGTTGAAGAAGATCCTGTGTCATATGGGCTTTATCCTGACACACCCTATGACTATGTAAACAACCTGCCTCCATGTCTAAAGGATAACCCAAAATTCTCGGGAATTCAACTCTACGATAAGCCTACCTTTCGCGTGGACGATTCTCCAACCCTTAATGCTGTCAGTGCCAATGCACAGTCCCTACAACCACATTGTGATGAGTGTCGATCTTGGATAGAATTTTATTATATTGATGTGCCTCTACTAAATTCATGACTTAAATCTTTAAAAGACCAAGTGGATTTGTTTACAAATGAGAACAATAGACTCCAATCCATAACCCAAGCAAAGGAGAAATGCCAAAAAACTACAGGATCTGTCATTTTCAAAAATGTAGAGGCAACCACAGCTATCATAAATTCCAAAGTTTCTTGATATGATTCGGTTTGTGATTTGAGTTATGAATTAGTTAGCATAATCATGTGTTGTTTTTAGAGTAGGATGTTTGATTTGATTAGATAAATTGTTTTTATTATTAGAATTATTTTCTTTTATTTTTTAAGATTGCATGTGCTATTTTAACTAGCTACAAAATCATAAGATTATGTAGCCAATTAAGAAAATTCGAAGTGTTTGATTTGATGATTGAAAACATATCTGAAATTTTCTTATTTTCATTTATTTTCAGGAGGATTAAGGAGTCCATCATTTCCAAGAAGATATGAGGCACTATTGATATCTCCCAACCATATCAACTTTGTGTTTTTATTAAATAGATTAGGCTGTTGGTATTTTTGTTCAGTGAAATCAGGGTGGTTGCATCCCCCATATTTTTGAAACAAACTTGATCTTATCAACAGGAAACAGTTGTGTTTCCTGAAACCTATATAAACCTATTATTTTGTAAACATTAATGATCTCAACCTAGGGAAAGACTATGGATTTTTCATTTATAGACTTGAATGGAATATAATACTCGTCACAGCTTTAGCTTTTACATATTGTGGTTTTATTCAAGTCAAGTTTATTTCAATTTGTAAATATATTATGATTGCTTTCGCCATCATGGTTTACTAAAATCTAGTATGATAAAAGTTTATATATTATCCATGTTTCATGTCCCATATTTAACACACAGTAATCATTCGTTCAAACTTGAATTAAGAGATTTATCTTGATATTTGATTGAACATTTATACTCAAGTTCTCACAACAAGATTTATCTTATTGTGGCTGCTTGTAATGTTATGAGATTGCTGTGATCGTATCTCTTATGTGTTCTATCATTCGAATTTCATCATTGTTTCTTCACATTTATTAGAAGCAATTTCAGGATCTGGTGCAGGTTTACCTCATCAGATGAGGTGACTGGATGCTACGCTGTGAACAGATATTGGATGCGATAACAGGTCAACACTGTTATTTGATTTCATTAGTATAATAGATATAGAAATTCCCTGTAGTTAAAATGCTTTTTACCATCTATTATTTCTTTTATTAAATTAGACAGCTTGATATTCGATTTATTAAACATAAACACATAAGAAAACAAATCAAAAAGATTAGATAACAACTTTCCTGTTGTTTAAAAAATCAATTACATTCGATTTTCACGAATTTAGATTAAAATTTGTATCTTGTACATATTACATATATATTAGAAATATAATTATTTGTATATATTGTGCATATGATAAGTAGAGTTATTTTATAAGTATTAATTAGTTAGACTGTAAATAAATATTAGATGTATATATATATTTTAGCGAGTGTTATTTATTAAGCTATTGTATTTTCTTTAGTTATATTTTTCGCTTTCTTTAGGACTTAGATCGGCCAATGGAGCCGCTAAACCCGTCGGAGTGAATTAATCCAAACGGCTTGGGTTAATTAGACAACCCCAGACCGGATTCACTCCTCTAGTTGACGAGCAGTCAATTTCATCCGTCAACACCTGGTTATCCCACATAAGGTACATTATGCATCTCTTTTAAAATCACACTCCTCAATTTCAGATAATTTGGTACATAAACTCTATTTTTGTATAAGAGAATTCCATCAATTCCCAATTCATAATCTTTAGCTTTCTGTTGCATTTTACCTTGTTGCAATTTAGTTACCAATTCCATGTACTGTGACTCAAATTTTGCAGCCTCAGAAATTATTCCTTTAAGATCTATCTGATACATGTTAATGGTTGTAGCATGCAATTCATGCACTCTCTTGTTGAGTGCATCAGCCACTTTGTTCTCCTTTCCTTTGATATGCTTGATATCAAAGTCATATTCAAAGAGGAATTCCAACCATCTACTATGCCTAGCATTCAAAGTAGGCTGATCAAATAGGTAATTCAGACCATTATAGTCTATCCTCAACTCAAACCTCTTTCCCATGAGGTAGTGCCTCCAATTCTTCAAAGTGTTCACTATGGCTTCCAACTCCAAATCATGAGTGGCATAGAGCCTTTCATGCTCTTTCAATTTTATGGACTCAAACATATCACAAATCATTTTTGACTAAGGAATCCTCCTATTCCTTCTTTGCATGTGTCTATGCAAACCATGAAATCTTCATTCAAATCTGCAATCTTCAGAATCAGAGCAATGGTTAGCAGTTGCTTCAATTGATGGAATCTCTTTTCACATTCTTCTTTCCATTGAAAATTCTTCCCCTTCCTTTGCAAGGATGTGATGGGGTGAGCTATTATCGAAAACCATACAATGAACCTTCTGTAGTCACCAGCTAGACCCATGAATAATCTGACTTCTATGAAATTTTTAGGTGTTGTCCACCCTTTAATGGCCTCAATATTTTTAGGGTCCACTACTATCCCTTCTTCAGATATGATATGCCCAAATAGTGAATTTGTTTTTGATAAAATGAGCATTTGCTCAATTTGGCATACAGTTGATGCTCTCTTATCACTTGCAACACCATCCTCAAATGATGTTCACTCTCTTCTTCCGACTTGGAATATACAAGGATGTCATCCAAAAATACAATTACAAATTTGTCTAAATATTCTCGAAAAATGCCATTCATTAAGAACATGAAAACAATTGGGGCATTTGATAACCCAAATGGCACCATTGTGAACTCATAATGACCATACCTTGTTTTGAAGACGGTCTTTTTGATGTCTTCTTATTTAATCCTTACTTGTTGGTATCTTGACCTGAGATGTATCTTTGAAAATATCCTTGCATCCTTCAATTGATCGAAGAGATCATCATTCCTTGGTAGAGGATACTTGTTATTTATAGTCACTTTGTTCAACTATCTGAAATCGATGCACACTATCAATGTCCCATCTTTCTTCTTCATGAACAATATTGGGGCACCCCAGGGTGACACACTTGGGTGTATATACCCCTTCTTCAAAAGTTATTCAAGCTGCATTTGTAGCTCCTTCAGCTCTGGTGTACTCATAATGTAAGGATTCTTTGATACTGGAGATGCTCCAGCATTAAATTAATAAAGAAATCAATATCTCTCTTTGGGGGTAGTCTCAGTACCTCCTTGAACACATATTCAAAATATTCCAGGACTACATGATCTTCCAGATTTGGCACCTTATCCTTAGATGCTTCCTCCATATGGGCTGCAAATATTTGACAGCCCTTCCTATAACACTTCTTCAGCTGCATTAATGAGATTTCTTGGACAGTAACTACCTTGGGAATTCCTTGGACTGCTCTCTGATTTCCTTCCTCATCCAAGCAAGTGAATGCCTTGTTATGGCATGGTGTTGGTCTAACCAATCCATACCAATTAGGCAATCATATGATCCCAAAGGCAAGATGTTGAAATCTACCTTGGTACTAAATACATTCATGCCCATTGTTGTGAGGAAAATCTCTCTATGGCTAGGAGTAAACCACAACAGAAGAAAATGACTACAGAAATCAACTCTAATCTCAAGTATTCTATATAGAAAAATATGCTAGCAAGACAAGATAAAAGGCCTACCTCATCCAGATGTTCAATGAAGTCCACCGTTGAGCACTTGACCCAAAACAATATACTTGCAGCTAGTCCTCAACAACCAAGAAACACAAGAATATGGTGATAATATATAATGTTAGCACATTCAATAGCATAATCTATCAATATTCATAAAAAATATGCGCATGGAATAATAATTCAAACATTTTCACGATATTAATTGGATGAGAAAAGAGTATTTATATTAAGATATAATCAACAGAAGTGAATGAGTTATAAACTTTCGTGTCACCATGGTTCGGAACCAAGAAACTAAGTTCCTTCTAGTTGGGCATCCACCAAAGGAAATCTCATATAAGAGAGAGAATGAAGTTCTCAATCAGTAAGGGAAGAGCTTGGGGGATGAACAATGTGTTCAGACTTAAAGGACAAAGGGATGCATACTCAATGTGAAGTGAATAATTTCTCCAAAGTAACTTTTCTCTCAAAGTTGAATTATTTATCCTCTTTTCCATAGCTCGGATTTGGCCCATTTATAGCCTTCAAATTGAACTTCAAATGGAACTGAAGGGTTGATTCGGAACGTTTCCAGTATATGGAAGGCAAAGGATCATTTATCTCGTGACGTGAAATGGAAACCCAACACCATTTTTCAATTTTGGGCACATTTCTTGATGTACGCAAGATGTAGTGGTGCAACCTGCATATACACATGTTTTATAGTAGGAAATGTTCATATATGTGGAAAAATTATATTTTTAGCTCTGGGATTTGCAAAAAAGGGACTTCAAGTCTACATAGGGAAATGGAAAAAGGCCTTCTGTGCAAGATTGCATGGGGTGCAACAAATATTTCTATAATAGATTCCCCCTAATGTGTGAGGTCAAAGGAGTATATGCAATGGCCGAAATACATTATAAAAACCCAGAAGTGGAGTAAAAGGGACCCATCTATAAGAACTATTTTCTTTTTACAATATGTACTGACTTTGCATACATGGCTGCCAATTTGAATTACAGTGCAGATCCATGTGAAAATATACAAAACAATTGTCCATGGCCATTGTTGTGCCTCTTTTGTCACCTTGGTGAGAAAAATAGAGGTGCTTGAAAGCTCAGTTGGGTCTACTGAGCAGGAAAGCTGTAGAGAAAAGAGTTAGAGAAAGAAAAAAAAAACTAGAATTAAGAATTAAACTAAGAGATGCAATAAACACAAAATTCATGAGCATAGGGACATAGAAACAAAAAGAACGAAAAGACCCATGTCACCAATGTTTGAGGCTGATCTATTGATGAAAACAAAGCACCAAGAAGAAAGAAGACTATGAGTCCCTTCTTCCTCCAAGGGAAGGCTCTTGGACCCTCACTAGCTAGCTCTTCTTACAACAAAGAAAATGGAAAATGGTGATGAAAGAACTCTTTACAAATCCACTCAATGGTGAGGTGGATTGTCCAATGTAATGGTGCCAATATGCTTGTGTCAAGAATGGAGTCCTCAAAAAAATAGAGGCAGAATAACATTACTTTGAATTCCTTGAAAAAATGAGGTGCATCCATGTCTTTTTATAGCATTCAATTGGGTTATTGTTTAATTGCTTTGTAGTGTGAAAAGAGGCCAATTAGGGCATTATTAGGTCTTTGACCAGCCCACCAGTCTGATCTAGCCCAGATTTGAGGGTCAAATCGGCTTGGGAGCTGAACCATAAGTGGTTGGGAGGCCGACCACTTCCATAAATGAGTCGTTTAGCAGGTGCGAGGCATTTTGCGCTAAAAATCATGCATCATGCGCCTGTGCGCGATTTCTACGTTCATGTTCCACGCATGCGCGCGTGCTCCCAATGTCTCCAAAGCGCTCTTCAATTTTTCACTACTTTGTATAGTTTTTGACCTTTTTTGAATGCTGTGGTATTAATTCAGGTCCATGGATGACTTCATCACTGTTTGACGATGCTGAGTTCTTGTAATCATGTGCAAACAAAATTTCAGTGATAACAGATGCCCCCTGATGGATGAGGTTAGGAGCATACGTATAGCCAAAATCCATCAATGTTTCTTTGTAATATAGAGCAATAGTGGGATCATTCAGAGTGATTCGTTGGAGGAAAAAAGGAACTGGTAGGACCCAACCTTCTATGAGGTGTATAAAATAGAAAACTATGTACAAACGAGGAAGGCATGCCCCATGCTTGTGTTATGTAACTCTGAAAAAATATGACTGAAGTGTTGGTGTAGACAACTGCAGTGTCCTCGGGGGAGGTCGTGATAGAGGCAGAAGACAATTTTGCAAATGAACATGTTTTGAATAGTAGGCATTGATCATGGTAATAAGTAGCAACGATAATGTGGGCATTGATATCCCTGCCAAGTTCATAGGTCTTCGGAAAATAAAAGAACTAACTGCAATAGTCACAAAGTAAGACCCACCGTAACATGAGAAAGTGTTGGCGTCGAATGTTATGGGGGTCAACGACAGCAGGGAGCAATAGTGTTTTACCCTGTGCCATTCGAGATCTCTCACTGAATGGATAATGAGAATCAAGATACTGTTGCCCTTCTAGAAAACTGTGTTGATGTCGACAAAAAGGGGGACGCGACTCCCAGAAGCAAATGGCTTCGTGAAATCTACTAGGTGAGGTGAGGAAGTGGTAGAGGTACATGGATGAAGTCAAGATGTGGGAAGACTCAAGACTTCCCTTGGTTGGAGGATGTATGAGATAAAAAGTGGCCACAACCATTCAATGAGGTCGAGTGTCAGAGGGGATGCCAAGACCGGGGACAAGGTGAACAAATTCAAAGGGTAGAGGTAGGTAACCTGTGGGGTACTCTGAAGATATGGACGATGCTAGGCAAGGGAAGATGATAAGTAGTGATCCAACCAAGGGTGACATGGGTTGTGGCTGGCCAAAAAGAGGGAAGCAGGTCGCCAAAGGTGACGACAAAAATGGTAATGTAACTACTGAAAATAAAGGCGTTTGTACAATAAATAACGAATAAATGGGGAGGAATGTACAAATACAGAAATGGGTGCCCCAGTGTGATATGGGTGGCCCATGTAGGTCATAATTTGCTTGGAAAACTGATGAAGGGTGGGGGGCCCATTGGTGAGTTTCTATATGAGGTCGGTGAAATGAAGGTAGGTTTGCAGATGGGCAAATAGTTTGTGGATGAAATGAAGGGTTCATGATACTGCGGAGGTGTAGTTAAAAAATAGAACCGAGAAGAGATAATCTGGGATTCCATGTGGGAAAGCTAGAAAAATGAGGAGAAGGAGTATGTTGTTGATTCGTGACATGATGAAAGGCTATCAGGACTCCCATCCCTAAAGGGTTTTGAAAAATAGCATGAGTGTCAAAAGTGCCACAAGTTGCTATGAATGGGACAACTCATGTGGGGAAGAATGCTACCAGGTGACAATACCGAAGATGCAAATGGAGGTGTGGGTACTGCAGAGCCAGGAATGGGGATCCTAGAGGAAAATGTCAAAGGGTGTGACTGGAAATGAAGTGTGATACAGAGGGAAAGACTACATGCCAGTTCTGAGTATATACCTGAAGGGGTTGTGTCGATGTATGACGACCAAGTACCTGCACATATGAAAACCAAATACCCAAAGTGAACAATATCTGAAGAGAAACGAAGATATGAGCATGTATTTGATAAGCGTAAATATGCACATGTGTACCTGAAAAGGCACCCCAGGGGCTTAGGATGAAAAGAGGCCCAGGGACTGCTGTGATGTAGATGACGGGATGTTGATCCCGTGGCTGAAGACAGATCGAAAAATGGACACCGTGGGCTCCCGAAATGGTGAGTGGAAGTTTGGCAAAAAGGCCTATATATAGCTGTAGGGCCCACATTGCCACCTCATTTGTACCTACTTCCTTCATAGTCGTCAATAATTTGATCGATAAAAGGCGTTGGAAAGTTGTCTTTGGGACATCTATGATTGAGATCGTGAAAGTCTGTGAAAACGTGGATAGTTCCTTGTTTTTTGTTAACGGGTACAGGGTTGGAAACCCATGAGGTATAGGCGATGGGGTAAATGAACCCAGCAACACGTAATTTGTCCATTTCGGCTTTGATAGCCATGGATTTGGATGGATGTAGCGGTCGCTGTTTTTGGTGAACTAGTGTAATGTTGGGCCAGGTGTCAATGCGATGCTTGACAATAGAGGGATCGAGGCCAGGCATTTCCGTGTATGACTAGGAGAAAATATCCCTATATTCCTGGAAGAGGGCTTTATATGCGTTGATTTCTTGAGGAGTGCAAGTAGCTCCAATGGTGATTTCTTCGACAATGCCATTTTTAATGGAAATGTTGATTTTAATGATGGGGGAAATGTTGGCCATGTTGCCTTCTTCAAAAGCATGAGGGGCAGGGATGGGATTTTTGAACCATTCGATAGACCCTGATGGGATAAAATCCTTGGTTTCAACCGTATAAATGGGGTTTTGGTTAGGAGGCATGGAGGCTTCCTGTGGAGAGAAGAGTGTGCAATGGTGTAGCACATCCCAGGGAGAGTCTGGGTGGTTTAACTCTTCGAGTATTTCTTCGTTGCATTGGAAGTGATGGGAATACAAGGGGTCATGAGGAGTGATCTCGGTGACAGTGATCGTGTGGTTTCCCCCTGGTGAAGAAGCAGGGGGAACATTGTGAGGAGATGGTGAGGTTTCACTTGACATTAACCATATATTGAAGTACTGAGGGGTACCCATGGTGGTTGGGTGGAGAGTGGCCATAGGGGAATGAGCGGGAGAGTTGGGGGGGTTGGGGGGTGAATCCTCAGATACATCATCTAAGAACCATGGAGGGGTTGGGAGGGCTTCAGGTTCGGGAGAAATGGCGTGAAGAGCCACTAGTGATAAGGTAATGTCAACTATTGCCTCTGCGGGTCGGTGAAGTAGGGTCAATTAACGTTGCCTATTTTCAAGGATCATAGGACACTAGTATGTAAAATGAGCTAATGAATCACAGAGAGAGTAGGGTGTCTCATACGTTCATTGATGGAAGTGGTGACATAACAGATGTCAGTGATATTTGTTGAGGAGGACGTAGCAGGACTGGGGTTGTTCTGGAATTTCTGGCGTACGGTGGCTAATGTTTGTCGAAAGCATGGCAGTGCTGGGAAATGATGGGTATAATGGCCATACTCTGAAAATATAGCA
>JASDQU010105604.1:6860-17880 GCA_032191745.1 Picea mariana
TGGGTGCTTCATTGTTTTCGGCGTTCTTTTGAGTTAGGACTGCAGCGTAGGAACGGTCAGAAGCAAAAGTGTAGAGCATGAAGTCTTTGGAAAAGTCAGGGCTCATCAGATAAGGATCATCTATTATAGCCCTCTTTACTGCATTAAAAGCTTGATTTTCTAAGGATCCCCAATGATATTGTACGTCTTTCTTAATTAAGTTCTACAAAGGTCTGACCATTTCGGAGAAACTGGGGACAAATCTTCTCATGAAGTTACTCTGGCCTAAGAAAGACTGCATAGACTTTTTGGATGTAGGGGGGGAAGTTTCACGATGGCTTGGGTCCTTTTGGGATCGATAATCATCCCCTCGTTTGACACAATAAATCCTAAAAGTTTACCTTGTTCTACTGCAAAGATGGATTTTTTAGGGTTCAAGGAAATGTCGTATTTATGACATCGCTACATAATGGCTCGTAAATGAGCTAGATGATCGGTTTTGTTCTTAGAGAACATAGTGAAATCATCTAAGTAAACTGCAATGGACTGATTGATTAAGCCTCGAAAAGTAATGTCCATTGCTCTCTGGAAAGTGGCACCGGCATTAATCAAGCCAAAGGGAATCTTTCGATATGCATAGGTGTCCCATGGGGTACGGAAGGTAGTTTTAAGTTGGTCTGGCGGAGACATTAGGACTTGGCTGTACCCCAAGAAACCATCCAATAAAGATAGCCTCTAAGAACCAAATACCTGTTGAAGGATCTGTTCCATGGGTGGGACAGGATAGTTTTCTTTTTCAGACGCTTTGTTAAGGTTTCGGAAATCAACGCAAAGTCGGATTTACCCATTTTTCTTCCGAACAGGGACAAGGTTAGAAACCCATTGAGTGTGCCTAACCGGGAAGATTATCTTAGCATTTAGGAGTTTATTCAATTCTTTTTTAATGGTCGGTTCAAGCTTAGGGTGCATTTTTCTTAATTTCTATTGAAAGGGAGAGGTTTGGGGTTTCATAGGAATGACATGTTGTATGATGTTAGGGTCGAAAGTTTTAAGGTCGTCATATGTCCATGCAAAGACATCTTTAAATTCTTTGAACAATTTAATGAATACAACTTTTTCTTTTTCAGAACATCCAACCCCTAAATTAATGCACTGCAGATTTTCATTAGTTCCTAAGTTCACTTTTTCAAATAATAATGAGGAACTATTGGTTTTACAGTTGACCGATTTTTTGAATTTATCTTGAAGATCATAAAAATTCTCTAATCTAACTACAGATTTAGGGATCGAATTTACCATGTCTGATGAAGATTCAGAAGTTCTCGGATCAGGTATTACCATGAAATCACGCAAATTATCATCGTGAGTGCATTCATCTATCACCACTCCTTGAAAATTTTCTTCCATATGAAGGAAGCTAATAATCTGCTGATCGTCGTCGAAGACCCTCCAGTTCGTGATGTTGTCGGGAACGGATGGCCTAAACAACATCTCAACAGAGAATGCGTCTGGGGACAAGCCTTCTGCAAGGAAGAGTTTAGAAGCTACGTTAGCTAATAGATCTTCTTCAGAGTTATTCAATCTAGGAATAGAATTTATATTGAAAGCGGAAAACTTATTCATTAAATTCCATACCTTGGATTGGTAGATTTTTAGATGTGGAGACAAACAATGGATATAATTCCTCACCTGTCTAACAACGATTTCAGAATCACCAAAGACAGTTAAGTTTTGAATGTTCATGTCTAAATATTTTCTGAGACCTTGTAGTAAATCCTCACATTCTGTAGTGTTATTAGTACATTCAAATTCTAGCCTACATGCAATCAATGTTTTGTTACCTGCCAGATCGATAATAACACAGCCTGCACCGGCTCCTTCTTTGGACTTTGACCCATCAAAATAAAGAGACCAAATTTGATTTTTATCGGGTGCATGATAACTTTGTGTAGAAGTTGTTGGCTACACATATGCTACAATCTCGAACTGATGTTCTGGGTTGGTGAAGGCTGAAGTCTCGGCTGTGAAATTGCCAAAAAAGGTGTCCATCCCTTGTACTTCAGGTGAATCGGTAGAAGGTGTAAATGGTTCATTGGGATCATTCAAATCTATGACTGTGAACTTAAGGTAACGTTCACGGTTTACCTTGATCTTATTGGGCTTTCCGTTCTCCGGGAGCCACAGGTGAGACCAATCTGTTTTGAAATAGCCATGTAACTGCTCCGACCAGTTCTTGCTCAAAAACATACCATACACTTCTGGAATATCCACAACGATAATATCAATTACTTGATGAACCTTGGGGTTAGACGATAATCTTATAAGAACATTCCTTAATTTGCCTGTAACTTTAACATCAGTTCGATCAAGTTGGATGATTTTTAATGTACATGGTTCAACCTCAGCATTAATTTTCTGACATACAGACCATGGAATTATATTAGATGTTGCTCTTGAGTCTACCATGCAATTGTGTACATTTCTATTAAAGACTTCAAAAGTTAACAAAAATGGAGGTACATTTTTGCGAGTACTTAGAATAGTAGCTTGTGGTTCTTTACTCGCAGGTTATTAAACTACTTTATTTACAGTATTTATAGTATTTATAGGAAGGATTCCTTTATCTTGAGGATCAAGGTTATTTTTAGTGGAAGTCTTCTGAGGGAATTTTTTCTGAACAACCTTATTACCATTTGAATTACCATTTTTACTGTTCTCTAAGATGTTCTGTAACATTTTTTGTAGCAAAAACGGAAATTTCAACAACTCATAAACAAAAATGTTAGCCCTTAACTTTTTAAGATCTTCAACTAAATCATAATCTAAGTTGGGGTTTACATGACTCTGTTTAGTCTCAGCTGGTTTAGATTTCTTTGGGGGCAAAGTCATAGTGTTTTTAGAAGAAGGTTTGTTCATTGTCTTACTCCTAGTATTGTAGGGGTGAACCGTCTCGAAGTTAGCTTGAAAGATGTTATCCGAGAAGTGTCCAAAAATGTTTGGAGAAGACTCTTCTTCTTGAACTGTCTCTTGTTCAACAACCTCTTCAGGAATCTCAGGAGGTATCAATTTATCCTGGCCTTCTAGAATTGTTTGTAAGGCGTATTGCAGACTTTCTAGATTAAGGCCTTCACTAGTAGGATTAGGTCGGTTGGGGGAAAAAGACTTCCTGAACGGGGGTTTGTAAGGCCCTTTGCTCGAAGAAGATTCTTCGGTCGTCCTTTTTAAATCTATAACTTGATTCGACAGTTTTTGAACGACTTTAGTTAAGTTTTCTAAATCAGAGATTTCAGGTTGCGTTTTACTTTGAGTAGGTCTTTGGAGGATTTCAATCTTCTTTTTGGAAGAAGAACTAGTTTCTGTTTCATTGCTAGTAGTGTCTTTTAAACTAAGAATGTCTTTTTCAATCTGGCTGGCCTCCTCGAAGGCATCTAACAAAGTATCTTTCTTAGATCGTTTAACCCAGATAGCTATACTTTGATGCAAAGATTTGGTGTAATATTCTATGACAAGATTCTCGACTGGCATGGAATCCGTAGGGATTCGGTTCTTAAGTGTTAAGAATATTTGATTGAAGTCTTTAGTTTTCTCTTTTGGGTTCATTTTTAAACTAGAAAGCTCCATAACTAGAACTTCTAGGTTTTTATCATCTCCGAACTTTTCCAAAAAGCAAGTTTCAAACCTTTCCCAAGATACGATGGTATGGGGTTGTTGGGAAAAGTACCATGTGGATGCATTTCCCTCGAAAGTGTAAGGGAAAAAACTACAGACAACGTCTTCATTCTCGACATTGCGGAGTCTTATGGCTAACATAAAAATTTTAATGTGATCTTCGGCCACTTGTTTAGAGTCGGGGTCGAACTTGGGGAGCCACTTCTCCAGATGTTTGGGTAAGGGATGTTGAGGACCAGGTACAGCTACTGCATCCTGGTCGATCCAAGGTCTAGCAGGGTTATTTTGATTTTCCATTGGTGTAGTGGGTGTAGAAGGCTGTGAAGGGGAACTGCCTTCGTCAGAGGAGTCTCCTCCTGAAGAAGAAGGAGATGATGGAGGTGGTGAGGGAGGTATACCAGATCCTCCTGCAGCAGGAGTGTCGATTGGATTTGCAGGGTTCACAGTGAGGTTAGTGCCACCGAGTTGCTCTTTGATATTAGATAAATCTAAAGGTTGTCCCAAATGATGGTTTGGTTTTATTAAACAGGCTAAGGCACTATGTGTTCTTATGAGAGACTGTCGAACAATCTCTTGTAGGTCACCACCTGCGGGATTTGGAGTTACTGGTTCAACTGTGATCGGTGGATCGTTGTTTGATGTGGTTGCTATTTAAGGGGGAATATTATCGTTTGAATGACTTCTTGTCACTGTAGGTGAGCGATTAGGTGGTGGAGGAGTCTTACGACTGCCTCATGCCATTAATTAAATTCAGGCCCTCCTTCTAGCGCCATGTGTTGGCGGGAGAAATTGACCATCCGTCAAATGGAAGAGTGGAACTGGTCCAGAGTTGTCTAATAACCCAAGCCATTTGGGATGAACCACCCTGACGGGTTTAGCGGCTCCGTTAGCCGATCTAAGGTCCTAAGAAAACAAAAAGAAAACTACTCTAAACTAACTAATCTAACTAAAAATAACTATTAAAACAAACTAAACTAATCTAACTATTCTATATATACAATCTACTAACTACTACTGTACTAACTCTAACTAATTAACTATCTAATTACTAACATAAATAAATCTTATTCACAAAATGTACAATAACTACAATTTACAGATTTAAATGAAACCTGAAAAAAATCATTTATATTCTGCCCTAAGACAAAGAAAGATATTTTTTGTTGATTTTATAATTTTATGAACATAAATAAAACAAAAAATAACTAAACTAAAAAACTAATACACTAACTATAACAACAAATCTAACTAAACATATATCTAACTAAACTACTTAAATTATACTAAACAGATTAACTAATAAATAAATCTCAAACTGACCTAGAGAAACGCTCCAGGTTTGTCTTGTGTATGATTATTGTCTTAGCTGATCGGAGGGAGGAAACCCGCACCGAATTATCCCGAAGCTTCTTATAAACAGAAAGCTATTGTGCTCTTCAATATAATTATAGGACAAACAAGACATAAAAATTTACAACAATCATATGATTTATAAATCTTCACAGTTCGATAAACCCGTATGCAAAGATCTATACGAAATGATTCAATTAAGAAAGAAGAGAAATATGTGATTCATTAATTGAAACATAGTAATTGTTGTACTTTTTTAAGTAATGAAAGAAATCAGATATGGATAAAACATTATTTAAATCATATCATTCAGCAATGGACTATGATAGCTAAAGTAGTCTATAATCAACTGCAAATGACATGCATAAACTTGAAACAAAAGATTGATATATTGAAAAGCGAAAGTTGTAGCAAAACATCAATTCTTGTCTCAGTTTGTATTAGAAATCCATAGCCTGGTTCTCCCACAAGTGAGGATGATCCTTATTACAAAAATAATAAGTATTTAAAGACTTCTCACAGGGTAAAACATCCCTGTGGAAGTTATGAAAACTGTTTACAAAAAATCTAGGAAGATATCCCAAGTCTGACTAAACTAGGAACCTAAAATAAAAACTAAATCACACAAATATCTCCTAGATTGTCCAGCATGCCCAATGTAATTTGGATGTACCTGAAAAGGGTAAAAAATGGATAAGTTAGGAGGATATTTTATTGATAAAAATGATAAAAATCTAATTCTATAGACTAGCTACAGAATCTTGCGATTCTGTAGCTAGTCTAAATCAGACACATAATCAACATTAAATCAATTCAAATCTTTGAAAGAATAAATTCAACTAACATCTAATAGCTATTTGAAACAAATCATTCAAATTGAAATTATTATACTAATTCGAGATCAAAATAAAACTAAAATCAAATGACTACAGAGATGCATATACTTTGTTCTGTTTGTTGCCACATAATCGGGTGAACAGAATCATATCGAACAATAATGAAATCGTTTCATATCAATTGAAATCGAGACAATTAAAACAAATCATAGGTAATCGTTTATGCTACCTCGTCAACAGGAAACACGATCAAATCCAAACAAGATCATTTTCAAATCGACATAACTGTATTGACATAACAAACGATCCATGCCATGAGCGAATTAAATCAAAACTAGCGCGTAAATGTTCATGAACGAAATCATAATGATATCAATCAATTGATAATGGGGTTCGTAAGAGTTGTCCGATCATTTGTTATTGCAAATTGGGGTAGACAAAATCATTCATGAAATCATTTTGAATGACTATTACCCGAATTTCCTCATACGAATTTTGACAGAAATAACATAAGTCGATCTGAGTTAACAAACTCGTTTGAAAATTAAAATTAACAGAGCTGCAATCAAGTCTATTTTTGATATGAATACAACTCATGAAAATCATTGTACTAACTGAAAATACACAGCAATCCAATCAAGATAAGTGCGAATCGAACAATTGGAATTTAACACAGTCGTTGTGAATCAAAATCGTTCCATGATTCGGGCGTGGATATCATTTGCACATGATTAAATGAGAATATCGTTTTCATAAAAAAAAATAGAGTCGTTCTTTCCAAATCAGAGCCGAATGGAATTGTATTCCTGTTTTAGAAGATTACATGACACAAGATATCGTAACAACCAAACTCGCGAAATTGTTTCAAAAATCAAATCATCAAAACTCAATTAGGATCGATGCGATCCGACTACAACGAAATCAAATTAAATCAAAATATGCTCGTGCTCTAAATTTAGCATGAAAACCTCCTGTTCAAGTTGGGTACAAACAAATTCAATTGAAAGAAAACCATCAATTTTGTTAACTTAACAGACAAACGAATCAAAGCCGATGAAAATCTATCAGTGGCTAAACTGGGTATGAGCAAATCGTGTATCCAAATCGAAACTTCATTTATTTTTAGCAAAGAGAAAACAATGTACAGGATGAACAATGTTATGACACAGCCATTTCGAATGATAGACAGAGCTATTTGAAAACGAAATTCAAATCATTATATTAATCCTGGTCATTCACAAAACTAAAATGATATCAAAATTCATACCTGTATGATGAGCAGACGGTTTGATCATGACATTTTGGAGTTAACAACGGCTGTAGCCGATTCAACATTCCAAAAAATGATGGAACCATTAGTCCTCTGCCTCCTATCAGTTGCTTGAAACTTGTCCTTTTGGTTGGTCAACACTGCAACTTGGTATTCCAACGATTTGATTTTCGATTGAAGTAAAGGAACGTCCAAATAGTATCGTTCCAACCACACATCACATTGGTCACACGACGACTGTCCGGGCTTCGAAGATGCAGGTGAGGGTTTGGTTACATTGCCGAGGGTTGCGTTAGGTAGTTTGATCCCTGGGTAACTGGGATTGTTTCTTAGGCAAGGGGGAAGATTCGAAATGAAGTCATAAAGTGGCTCGGAGAACAGACCCTATGAGTAAGGGTACTCACTGGCTAGGAAGCGTTCTACGTCAGAGTCTAAATCCTCACTAAGGACTATGGGATTCTGCTCAACACTAGTTTTATGCTTATTTCTAGCCATTCTTGAGATAAGTCAAGCATTCTTTTTTCCTTTGCCATCAACAGTAGGGTTACTTCTAACCTTTTTGCTCACAGGATTTTTTATAGCCTCAGCCTTCTCAGTTATAGCATCAGGTAATTCAATATCAGGGTCGACCAAAGGCTTAGGAGAGGGCAGTAGGACATGGAAGGGCACTGGTGGCCCGACCTTGGTTTCATTAACCACAGGCTTGTCAATCTGGACAGGTTCTGTATCATCAAAACCATTTCGAGTGATAAAATCTCACCAGCTATCACCGTGGAGACTTAAGTGATGAACAATGATAAGTCTAATTAGTCCATGGTGGAACAGGCTACTATCGGCCTTCTCCCTTTTAAACCTTTTTGACATTTTGTACAAGCTACGCTAGAAATAGAAAGGCATATTCAATGGATACCCTATAAAATTCATTAACAAACGCAGGTGGTAGAGACAAACGAGTCCATATCGACCCTCACAGGTCACGAATTGTTTAACTACTATCAAAAGGTCGTGCCATCATGGTTTAAGCATGGAAATGGGCATACCTCTATCACAAGATGTGACCTTTCGCGAGACAAACAGTAGTGGCCATGGCACCTCTTCCACCTTAGAATTTTTGAACCAACGCTGACCCATGGTTGCTAACCCGGTGGCAGAGCTAATGAACTCTTCATTGATTTCCAACTGAATGTCGCCCACCTTGGCTCTATAGCCATCAAAATTCAGGTTGAACTGCTATGCCACAAATAAATTAAAACCCCCAAATCACTTTACAAAGGTGAGCCATCCGCTATCCTCTAATTATTTCAGTGCATTGTTGAACATGAGCAAGGCTTGGCTACCGTTCGGCTCAATTCACACCATCGGTGCCATGGATCCGAGCACACGGTGAACGAGCCAGGGTTTTGGATGATAGCATACACAGGAGCAGAGTGCACGAAGGGTTACCTGAGCTAACAGAGGTGAAACAAGGATAAGGGATGGGAATTAATGACATCGTGCGAAGGTGGTGGAGCTTATTTATACCATGCATAATAGTCATTGCCAAGGTACAACCGCCGACACTTATAGCTGTTCAACCCACTATTGTATAGTTTTAAAAATCATGTCACTTGCCTGACCAATGAAATCAATGGTAAGTGTATAAACCAATGCGTGCAATCAATGTTATGCCATAGTTTTAAACACCCAACATACAAATCGAAACCAATACTAATGTCTTGACTATGTGACATGCACTGTAGCAATTCATATCGAGAGTTTAACCAATGTGCCAATGTGTTTTGAACTAGGTGTCATATAAAACGAAATATATGAAGGGTTTAACCATAATACCTATATGCCTTTATGAAACCAATGGTCAAGTAGATTAAATCAAAGAACATATCAATCTAATTGCCAATGTATCACAAAATCACACAATCAAATCAAGAATGTCAAATGAGTACAGATCGAAAGGTCTTTTGCCAACTGCATAGTGATAAGTAAAATGTAAATGCAATGGGCATACCAACAAAAAATGATAATGATAATTCAATAATGATTTTAATGCGGTTTCGAAAGACCAAGTTTTCATGCTTAGAGTCGTGAAAACAAAACAAAGGAAAGTGTGCGAACAGTGCAAAAATAAAAGTTTCGTTTATTTGAAAATTGCGACGAAAAATTGATGTTTGCAAAACATTGGCGTAGGCAGCTTATAAGACAATGGAAAAATGTGGATTGGCTGCCAACAGGTTGGAAAATAAAACATTCTCTCTAGTGTTAGGCTTATTATCTAAGGACATATTTTCCATGAGTTTCTCCATGGTCTTCATCGTCAATTCAAATCTCTCTTCTGATGACTGTGAGGTTGAAGGATGTGCCTTATCTTGAACCTTGTTTATGTCTCTGTCAGAATTATATTTGATCTTTCCTGAAGGCATTAGATTTACTTCAAATTCTATTGCATAACTCATCATATCATCTAGTGAATTTGATCTTCTTTCTTTAACAAAAAATCAAAATCACTTTCAAAGGAATCAACATATCTAAGTTGAGTAACCCTAGGAGGAGGTTTTACTTCAGTAGGAATTGATTTGTAAATTTTCATAAATATAGCTCGAAACTCCTGTACTGTTTCATCAGGTGATATTCTCATGTTGTTGTATTTATTTAGCAACTGAAGGGGGTTTTTATTGTCACCCCACTTTGCAATAAATCTTGTTTCAAAGGATGTAAAATATAGGATACTTGTTGTTGGGAGAGCTCTAAACCATTTTCTTACTTCACCTGTGAGACTTTGTGAAAACAACCTCATTTTTTCATCTTCATAATATAATTCTTCTAGGTCTACAAAATCATTAAACCAGTCTAAGTGTTTTTGGGCTGACACATTTCCTTCAACATCATACAACTTAATCCTCTTATTATAGTCTCGGGGTAAATCATGTAACTGAGCAGGTAGAACAAGGGGGGTAAACCTAGCTGCCATCGCTGCAGGAATAACTTGAAGTGGTTGATTGTTCTAAGTAGGGAACACAATGGGTCTAATAGAGGCAGTTGAAATTAAATCTTGGAACCTCTTCTCATCAAAGATGTTTTCATTCAAACTGGATTCAGATCTAGTTCTAAACATATTTTTCTCAAATTTCAAATCAAAATCAAGGTCTTCAATGCTTTTTACTCCATCTTGGGGCAAAGATATATTTCTATCTAGACAAAAAACTGGGCTTATTGGCCTTTCTTTTCTTTTGTGTACAATTTTATCAGGATCAGACACATGGATTATTGCTTCTGGGTCTAGATTTCTTCTGGTATGAATTCTCTTAGGATCCATGATTTTTTCTCAAACTAATTTATCCTACTGGTCTCTTTATAATGGAGTCGCCAGGGTAAATTTATTCTCAACCAATAAGGTGTTTGATTCACTATCACACTCAGGAATCAAATCTGAAGCTTTAGGTAGTTCTTTTCCCAAACAATATTTCACTTCCGTTCCCGGCAGCGACACCAAAATGTTAGCACTCTGTAAATTTGTTTGGCTGATAAAACAAATGACATAGGTAACCTACAAACCACTTAAGAGCCAGGTACTAGCTTGCTCATATTAGAGAGGTATCTCTCTTGTCACTTGGTCTTTAATAGATGAGTTTTCTTTAACAAATCATTGGCTAGGTTTTGTTTCTTTGAAGGGGTTTTTATAATTTTGTTGGCAAGGAAGGGGAGGGACACTTAGGGCTATGGAGTCAAACTTATGAAAATGAATGGAAGCACTGACTGGTCAGTAGAACTCTCCAGAGGATAAAGGCTAAATGAGGCAATAAATCTGAGTTATAAATTGTAATTTGCAGAGTGTAAGAAGAAAGGAAAAACATATAACTGTATCATAGCATTAAATAAATGAATTTTTACTTAGCTAGTGTTGGATTACAGAGAGGGGGGG
>JASDQU010105604.1:21549-48147 GCA_032191745.1 Picea mariana
TTTACCGTGCTGATCTGTTTTTGTGTAAAGAGTTGGCTCATTTTGACTTCTGCTGAAACCACTTTTGATCAGATAAGTGTCAATTCTGTTGTACCAAGCTCTTGGAGCTTTCTTTAATCCATACAGGGCTCTCTTCAACCGATATACTTTGGCTGGGTGCTCTTGGACTTCAAATCTAGGTGGTTGATCGACATAAACTTCTTCTTATAAAAAACCATTCAGGAATGCTGACTTGAAATCCATTTGGTATACTTGCCATTTGTGTTGTGCTGCTATGGCCAATAGAGTCCTTACAGTGTCTAATCTTGCTACTAGAGAAAAAGTTTCACCATAATCAGTACTTGGTTGTTGTGAGAATCCTTTGGCAACAAGTCTTGCCTTGTGCTTTTCAATTTGTATTTTTTCATTGAGTTTAGTTTTGTAAACCCACTTGACACCAATACTCTTCTTGTGAGTTGGAAAATCAACAAGATCCCATGTCTTGTTCTTATCAATGGAGTCAATTTCTTGGTTCATGGCTTGAACCCAATGTGGCTCCTTAGATGCTTCCTTAAAATATGTAGGTTGACATGACATTAAAGAAAAAAGGTTGTGCTGTTCAAAGTCATCCAACTGCTGATGGATTTCTCTCAAACTTCGAGTTCTCTGATTTTGTGGTTAAGAGAATGATTCTCTGTTGGAAGTTGAGTTATCCTGTGAGTGTTCAGGTTGTATTTGTACCTGCAATCTTGGAAGAATAGTTTGAGGTACTTGCTGTCCTGAATTTTCTGCATTTTCAGAACTTGGCAGCAATGAATTTTGACTATCCATTTGCTAATTTTCTATATCATTCCAGAATTGATTTTCCAGAAATTTTACACCTCTGCTGAGAATTAATTTCTTGGTGATTGGATTGTAAAGCCTGTAAGCTTTAGATGTTTCACTATATCCAATGAAAATACATTTCTCACTTTGATCATCCAATTTCTTCCTTAATTCGAAAGGAATGTGAGCATATGCTATGCATCCAAATGTCCTTAGATGCGCAACATTTAGCTTTGTCCCACTCCATGCTTCTTGGGGGACTTTCGTCTTTAGACTTGTGGTTGGAGATCTGTTCAACAGATAAACTGAGCATGCTACTGCTTCAGCCCAAAAAGTATTTGACAAACTTTTCTCTTTGAGAAGTGTTCTTGCCATATTCATTATTGTCTGATTTTTCCTTTCAGCCACTCCATTCTGCTGTGGAGTATACCTTGTTGTTGCTTGCATGATGATGCCTTGTGATTTGCATAATTTTTCAAATTCTCTGGAGTTGTATTCTCCTCCTCCATATGACCTAAGTGATTTGATATATGTGCCACTCTGTTTTTCATCTTCTTCCTTGAATTCTTTGAATTTTGCAAAAATTTCAGACTTGTGTCTGAGAAAATAGATCCATATTTTTTTGCTGAAATCATCAATAAACGTTAGAAAGTAAAAACGACCACCTGTTGACTCTGTTTTCATTGGTCCACATAGTTCAGTGTGAACAAGTTCAAGATGTTGTTTGAATTGATTGGAAGACTGTGGAAAACGGGTTCACTTATGTTTTCCAAGTATGCAAGACTCACATGGGGGAATTTTCTCTTTAAAGATAGGTAGACCTTTAACCATGGAGTTTTTCTGAAGAAGAATTAGACTTTGAAATGGTAGATGTCCAAATCTAGCATGCCAAACCATTGTTTCATTCAGGGTAGATGCACTCTGTGCATATGGTTGACTCGGATTTTCAGTTCTGAGGGTAAGGGGAAACATCCTATTTGGAGTCATATGGATTTCAGAAATCAATTTCTACTGGGGTATTTGTCATATATTTTGCAAGATGCTCCCTCAAAAATTACCTTATAGCCATGTTCAATGAGCTGTCCTACACTTAACAAATTATGTTTCAGATCTGGAACATGATAGACATTGTTTATGTCTTTCTTTACATTCTGTTTAGTAAGAATAGGAACAGTTCCTTTTCCTTGAACCTTGACTAAGTAATCATTTCCAAGAGTAATATCAAATGAGATTGAAGGATCAATGCATGAAAGTAATTCTCTGTTACCTGTCATGTGATTGCTGCATCCACTGTCCAGCAACCAGAGATCTTTAGGTTGTTCTTCAGTCTTGTGACATGAGAGAAGCATACCTCTTGAGTTTTCTCCTGTGTGATTTGACACATGTGCTCTGCCTAAGAGATGATCTGCTTGCTTCTTCCTGCATTCAGATTCATAGTGCCCATACTTTTTGCAGTAATAGAATTGAATGCTTGATTTGTCATTTGATCTTCTCCCTCTGCCTCTTTGAGGCTGGAAATTCTGATGTTGATTTTGTTGCCTGTGTGCTTGGAAGTGTTGATTCGGTTGTTGTTTTCTGTTACCTCCATTGGAGTGAGAGTTACTTTGAGTGCTCCCTCTTCCTTGGTGACCTCTGCTTCTTCCTCTGCCTCTCCCTCTACTGAAGGAGAATTGAGTTTTGAAAGCATTCAAGATTGACTCATTAATCTTGAGATGCAGTTTGGTGTCATGTGTCAACAAAGAACTAATTAATTCATCTATTGAAAAACTTGAAAGATCCTTGGATTCAAGGATTGTTGTTACTACCATTTCGAATTTCTTGGGTAAACTTCTAAGAATTTTCTCAACAATTCGTTGATCAACGATGGCTTCACCAGTCAATCTGATCTGGTTCACGATGCCCATGACTCTGGTCATGAACTGATCCACATTTTCAGACTTTGTCATCCTTAGAGTCTCGAATTGTGTCCTCAAGGTCTGCAGTTTAACTGTTTTGACCCTGTCATTTCCTTGGTAGGAATATTTAAGGATGTCCCAGGCCTGTTTTGAAGTACCAGCGCCTTGATTTTCAAGAAAATCGAGTCATCGACAGAATTTTGAATCCATAATTTAGCTTTATTTTCTTTGTTCCTCAGTGTTGCCTGAGCAAGTTTTTGTGGATTTGTCATGGCGGCAAGGGTGGCTGGATATGGTTCGACATATCCAAGATCCACTGGATCCCATCACTCTTGTGCTTGCAAGAAGGATCTCATCTGAAGAGACCAAAACTCGTAATTCTTTCCCAGAAGAATCGGACCCTGAGTTTGACCCTGAGTGCAAGAATCTTTATTGTTTCTTCTTTCTCCATCTCCGCTTCCTTCTCGTGTTTCTTCTTCTCGAAACTTTTGATCGTAGTACACTCTGCTACCTCTGCAAGATTCTGACATTGATCTTTTGAGAGTATTACGGACAACTCTCCAAGCCTTGTGAAAAGTCTGTGTCATGTGATCTCAAGATCTGTGTAAGCTCTGTGCTGTTTGAGGATCGTGTTGCTCTCCAGACTGTGTGAAGAGGCTTACCACTGAAGCTCTGATACCATGATAAATTGTGAAGCAAGAAATGCAGAGAGAAAGAATAGAACATAAAACACTATATTAGAATGTGAGAAGAACTGAAGAAATTACAATGCAATGGGAACTAGCTGACATAAATAGGCTCAAGCAAGACAAGAATAGAAAGTACAGCTAGCTAGAACAGCTGGCAGTGTACAGTCATATTGTCGTGGTTACAATATATTTAACAAGCGGCAGGGGGAAATATTATTGATAGGAATTCAATATCTTTGAACAATGTAACCACTGTATCTCAAAGGCTAGCCATTATTCAGTCGTGCAATATTATGATACAAATATTTACGGCTGGGAAAACTTTAGCCAAAAAAAAGTGGCATTATTCAGGCAAACTATATTATGGACATAGATAATCGCGGCCAAGAAAGACTTAATAAAAATTAAATTAAATTAAAAATGAGCAGCGTTTGCATACCCGATATTAGTAATTTATTGCGATTCCACAGGCTAATTATTTCAAAACGGTTATCAGTCGAATCAACAGAGTGCCAAGGATCACATAGACAAAATCAGGAGTTGCAGAACTTATCTTACTTAAATATCAATATTTAACCTTCGAATCCCTGTAAAATGCACATCGACAGAATCGACGAAGTATAAGAAACTCGATTCAACCGCTGAATTGAGCCATGAAAACACGCAGAGATCTCAAATTTCAGGATACAGATCTCGTTGATTAAGTAGAATGGCCTTTCGGTTTGATCACACTGGTGAGTCAAAAAAATAGAAGTTTAACCACATGAAAAGACTATGCTGGAAATGCATATCAGAATTTTTGCCAATTTAAAATTCCCGCCTATATTTCAACTTTGCCACCAAATTTCCCTACCTTTCTAATATTTATCCATTGTCACACCATTAGCAACCATATGACCATAGTTTTGATTCTTCCACCCGTAAACCCTAAACTTTTTATGTTGCATTTACCTAGAAACATTAAATAGAATGGAGTGTGATCTATTCTTGGAAAGAAAATTTCAGAAGCCTTGGTCTTGAGTTTATAGTAAATAAGAGTTTTGTTTTTGTTTTAGAATGGCATTGCATTTAAATTAGGTTTTTGAGTGGTTGATCATATCAACAAACATGTTCATAATTAATAATAAATTAATGTGAATGCATTTTTGTTTTATAATTGTTTTGAATATTAATGTAATTAATTTTGATCTTATAAATACGTCAAGATAATATAATATAAGGGAGGTTGGATCATAATTCTTTTTTTATTTTTATTTTTAAAGTTAAGTTTGATCTTATCAAATATTTCTATATAAAGAATGCTTGATTAAATTTGACTATAAATAAGAATAGTTATAAAAAATAGGTTAGATTTATTTTTAATAAGGATATTATGATCTATGTTTTAAGTTTTTAAAAATTGATTTTACAAATATGAATTGTAATATTCTTTGAGATAAGTACTAGTGCATGAGTTGTGAAATGGATTTAGCTTGAGTAGTTATGAGGAATGATGGTTATTCTCCCCACCGAGGTTCAATTCCCACAATTGACATGGTGAGAATATTATTGTAATGGATGGAGCCGTATTGTTGATCGACCTTGTGCCTTAAAGATTCTAGGGTTTACCTTGGGTACCATCCTCAAAATGAAGGGAAGTACTCAATTTTTGTAACCTAGAAAAAAGTACTATTGTGTGAGTTAATAAGTAGACAAAATCATTATTGTAAGTCCATTTTTTTTCAAGGTAAAGTTTCATTATCATCCATTCATTTTTTCAAAATTTTGGCAATCTAGGTGTCTTAAAATAGGCCAAAACCTCTAAGGGAAAGCTTCCATGAGTGAAGTCCCCATCAATCACATGGAACTATAACTATTATTGTTGTTTTGATGATTTAGGTTATCACAATGGAACAAAGTTTGAAGGTTAAGGGATCTAATAAAAGCTTGAATAAACATTATAATAGCTTGTTACTTGTAATTGTCAATTAAGTTTTTGTTAAGTAGTTACTATGTTGTATGATTGAGAAATATTGTTTTAGTTGTTGTCTGCTTTTTGAGTTGGAACCACTTTAAGATTCAAAATTTAGTGAGCATTCTATCAGCTCAAAAGGACCTCTCAATGAGAGATCATACTGCTTGCAAACTCCATAAGGGGTTTTAGGGGCAAACCTCAAAAGTTTCAAACGGTTCAATGGCATCAAAAAAGAACTTTGAAAAGCCTAATCCTAGTTGAAACTAGGGTGATGAACAAGGATCGGAGATATCCCTCAAGACTATAAAATGATCATATTAATATATTATACTAGGGAAGACTAAGTATGAACATGCAGTGTATTTAGAGTAAGAACATGCATGTGGGGAAACAAAATTCCTCAAGGATTCATCAAGGAAATCCATCAAAATTTCAAAGAATCCAAAGATCAAGAGTCAATGCATTTGGACCTTGTTTAGGGCATTTTACAAGGATTTGAATTATGAGGATCGCAAATGGTGGAAAAAAAACACAAGAGAAGTGTTTACCTAATGTAAATGTGTTGAACCTGCACAGAATAGATCTAGCTAAATAATAATACACACATTTGCAGAGAGAATTGGAGAAAGAAGAAGAAGGAGAGAAAGAATAGAATAATTTTCATTAATTGTATTCCACACTCAAAGAGTGAATAATTTACAATAGATATAGGATACATGAGTAACTAATGAGCCATAGTGGTGGTTTAGAGTGATCTGGACACACACCAGTAGTTACGAGAGTTAACTGCCACCTAGTCTAGTCTCTCAGGAAGTTACAAGAGTGAACTGTCACCTAGTTGAGTTAACTAGTCAACCAGTGTTCAATTAACTGGCTGAACATAGTGTAGTGAGGAGTAGATAAGGGAATAAAGGGTAATGTGTCAGTTTGGTGATGATCCCAAGACAAGTGTGCATTAGCATGGTGATGATCCCAATGTTGCATGGTGATTAAACCAATGCAACATCTATACTCAACTCAACTAGTCAAACTGAAGTGTCAACTGAAGAGAATATTCTTCAGGTGGAACATTCTCTCCTAAAATATAGGAGACTGAATAATGACTAATAAACAAGAAAAAACCTTAGGAAAAGTAAATCCTAGGTGTGTGTGAAGTAACTCCAACAGCCCCCGAACATCACTATGGTGGAAATAAAGAATGGGTCACGACAGCGAGGCCATGTTAGGTACCCAAATACAAAAGATACACTGAAATAAAGTGAGGAAAGAGGGAAAACCCCCCACTCAAGGTTCAATCTATATAAAAAACAAATGAGAAGGATCAAAAAATAGTTGCTAAGCAACCTTGTCCTTCACTCCAAGAAGACCTCGCAACTGTGTAAATTTGTGCTCGTTAAAGAAGTATATGTCTACATAGATATGGTGAAGTAGATGCATCATTGATATGTCCACACATATCCACTTTCTCTTCTTATAATGAATTATATCCAAATACATTTTGGATGAAACTTTGAAAACCGTGCGGCCATTTCCGGAAAAACGCTGAAATTTTGTTGATTTTAAAATGATCATAACTCCACTTCCCGAACTTCATTTTGGGTGATTTGTTTTTTGAAATTGTATATTTTCCTAAGAGAAATTCAAATATTGAATTTGTTTATGCAAATGTTTCTCAGAAAATATCAGAATTGAGTCTGATGTGCGTGGCTCCCTTTTTGTCTCATGAGATGCATGCATTGTGCATGGAAAAGTGTTTGCATGTGTTCCCTGAGATGCATGCCATATATATTCCACATGAAATTTAGAAAACAAATACTAAATGGAGTATAAATCATCTTCAATTAATGGAATACAAATTTGTGCAAATACTTTTGTAGAAAACTCTTCAAAATAAAATGTTTGATCTTCTGATGGCTTCTCTTCTGGCTCTATATGTTCAACCTCCTGCATGAAATATTCACAATATTCTTTATTCCCAAATAGAACCTCCAATCTAGTCCATAATTCATTTGGAGTTGATTCTTGTGATTCTTCATATACTTTATGGAAAAGTTTGGGAGAAACAGACGTGCAGATACTTCCTATGGCCATATCTTGTCTATTGAGAAAGTCATTTTTATCATCGACAGAATCAGGATCTACTTCTATTTCCAAGTTTATTTGGTATAATCCTCTACTTCCTAGAATAACTAGAATATTTGGCTTCCACTCCAAATAGTTATGAGGCGTGTGAAGTATTATCGGTGAGTAAAACATAAATTCCATCTTTTATGTATTCTTCAATCTTCGGTATTTGCAAAAATAATTTGGTGTAGATTTTTCTTAGCAGTATGTCGGCTCTGATACCATGTAAATGTGTTGAACCTACACAGAATAGATCTAGATAAACAATAATACACACATTTGCATAAATAATTGGAGAAATAAGAAGAAAGAGAGAAAAAATAGAAGAATTCTCAATAATCGTATTCCACACTCAAAGAGTGAATAATTTACAATAGATATATGATACATGAGTAACTAATGAGCCATAGTGGTGGTCTAGAGTGATCTGGACACACACCAACAGTTACGAGAGTGAACTACCACCTAGTCTAGTCTCTCAGGCAGGAGTGAACTACCACCTAGTTGAGTTAACTAGTCAACCAGTCTTCAGTTAAATGATTGAACATAGTGTAGTGAGGAGTAGATCAAGGAATCAAGGGTAATGCGCCAGTCTGGTGATGATCCCAAGACAATTGTGCATTAGCATGGTGATGATCCCAATGTTTCATGATGATAAAACCAGTGCAACATCTATACTCAACTCAACTAGTCAAACTGAAGTGTCAACTGAAGAGAATATTCTCTAGGTGGAATATTCTCTCCTAAAATATAGGAGACTGAATAATGACTAATAAACAAGGAAAAACCTTAAGAAAAATAAATCCTAGGTGTGTGTGAAGTAACTCCAACAATATATCCAAGATGCCTAAATTTGATGGTACAAGGAATACAAATGATTATTTGTTTACCGTCAATACCAATTAGACGCAAAAACATAAACCAACCCATCAAGCCAATGGATCATATTCAAAGGTGTGTTGAGAGGCATGACACTCAAATAGTATTGAAGTCGATGAGAAGTTATTCTTTAGATGCTTGTGTGACATACTTAACCAATTTAAGGGAGCCTATGTTATATACACCCTAAATAGTATCTAAGCTAATGATTTGGATTATGTTGAGAACAAAAAAAAGATAACAATAACAAGTAAAACAATGTTGAGATATTACGAAAAGAATAATAATACAATGAAACCCAAACTAAAGATTGCATTAAGGAATTTGTGAGTGAGGGGGTCAATCCTTA
This sequence comes from Picea mariana, assembly GCA_032191745.1. Lineage (NCBI taxonomy): Eukaryota > Viridiplantae > Streptophyta > Pinopsida > Pinales > Pinaceae > Picea > Picea mariana. Next base: position 30,244 of record JASDQU010105604.1, read on the forward strand.
AGTCCATGGAGGGGCTAGACTTAGTCAATTATGAGGAGGAATATGATGCGTATCTAGGTTATGCTTTTAGGTCACATCGAGAGGTTTTGGTGTCGTAGGGTAGTAAGAAGTATTTAAGTAGCAAGGCCCATCCTAACATCATGAAGTGGGCTCTGGAATGTTCCATGTTAGATAGCAAGTATGCAAGTCCACGTAAATATGTTGCTAGTCCAAAAGGGAAAGGTGGACTATATACCCTATGAGAATGAATGTGATGGAGATGATGAATTGCCCCTGGGTTTGAGATCAATTTACAAAGAACCTATTGCAATATCCTTAAAGTATTCAAGATATGGTATGAATTGTTGGCAGAAAAAAATAGAATTACTTGGATGATTATTCCATTCATTTTGTATCAACATATGTTCATGAAGACACAAAAGTTAATAAAACATTAATTCACGTATCTCACAATGATTTGAATAAGCAACTTTGTTAACTTCATTATTTTTATATTGTTTGCATTTTAATGTTGGGAATAATTTTTTATTATGTTTTATTAAGAACTAAACATAAAATAATTAAACGAAATAAAAGATTTTAATCACCCAGAATTAGGTGAAAATTTTATAAATTAAAGCTCAATTTTAGTTTCCTATTTCATGTCAAAACATGAATATCCAGTCTCAATGATTTCACCAAGTCTCAAAACCCTCCCATACCGTAAATGCATTCGCCTAGTCTAACCATGTAAAATTTCAACGCATACAGTCACATTGTGAAGGAATTTCAATGTTGGCCCCATTCACTACTCACTGTGTCGAGTCAGTTGATGACATTGCATATGGGCATGTTGGAAGAAATTCCATGACATTTCAAGAGAGTTCCGACCAATATTTTGTAGATGGGAATGACAAATGATGAAAATGAGACCGCATAATGAAGGTTCATGCAAACATGGAGGATGTCGAAGATTATGCGTTGACATCAGGAGTCCTTGCGTCTTGAAATCCTCACATAACGTCAATCCATGTGTCTCATCTAACCATGTCAAATTTCGACGCATACAGGCATAGTTTGAATAAATTTCAACTTCGGCACCATTCACTTCTCACCATGTGGCATCGGTGGATGACATTGGTGATGGGCATGTTGGAAGATGTTCCATGACATTTAAAGAGAGTTTCGACAAAGATTGTATAGATGGGAATGAGGAATGATTACAATGATATTAAATGATGAACATTGATGCAAATGTGGATGATCTCAAAGATTATGCGAGGACATCAGGAATCATTGAGTCTTGAAACCCTCGCATACCATTAAGGCATGTGTCTACTCTAACCATGTCAAATTTCGACACACACAGGCATAGTTTGAAGAAATTTAAACAGTCACCCCATTCACTGGTCAGCGTGTGGTGTTGATGGATGACATTGGTGATGGGCGTGTTGGTCAAAGACGTTCCATGACATTTCTAGAGAGTTTCTACAAAGATTATATAAATGGGAATTATGAAAAATAATGACAATGAGACTACATGATAAACGTTGATGAAAATGTGGATGATCTCGAAGTTTATGCGAGGAAGTCAGGCAATATCCTTCAATGTTGAGACCCTCATATACCGTCAAATCACGTGTCTAGTCTAACCATGTCAAATTTCGATGCATGTAGGAACAATTTGAAGAAATTTCAACATTGGCCGCACTCACTACTCATCACGCGACATTGGTGGATGACATTGGAGATGAGAGTGTTGGAAGACATTCCATGAAATTTCAAGAGAGTTTTGACAAATATTTTGTAGATGTGAATGATGAATGATGACAATGAGACTGCATAATAAATGTTGATGCAAACATGGACGATCTCAAAGATTATGTGGGCACATCAGAAATCCTTGAGTCTTGAAACCCTCGCATACCGTCAAGGCATGTGTATAGTCTAACCATGTCAAATTTCAACACATACAAGAACAGTTCGAATAAATTTCAACTTTGGCCCCATTTACTGCTCACTGTGCGACATCGATGGATGAAACTGGTGATGGGCATGTTGGAAGACTTTCCATGAAATTTCAAGAGATTTTTTACAAAGCCCTAAATCCCCTAACCCCTAATGCATTGACCCTTAAATCCTTAATCCCTAATACCTAAACCCTTAATCCCTCAACATTAGTTAATCACTAATCCCTTAACACAAAATCCCTAAATCCCCTAACCCTTAAGCCATCGACCCTTAAACACTTAAACCCTAATCCCTAATCCATTAATTCATAAACCCCTATGCCCTAAGCACTTAAACATTCATCCCATATCCCATAATCCCTAATCCATTTGATCTATATGGATTTCGATGGCCTCCCACCTATTCCAACTGGCTCATTTTGGCAGTTTTTTCCCTAGTTTTTGGGTCCCTGACTTGTGGGGCCGTTTTGAGGCCCTAAACAACATTTTTTAGGGCTTGCCACAGTAAAAATGACCTTTGTTAGATAGCAACAAAATGTGTATTCCTCAGATAGACCTTTCCAACAGGCTATCGTGCGCCTAAAATGGAGAATGTATGCAAAAGTTACGACCCCAAAAAGTTGATGTACTAACTTACCCAAACGGGGCCCACGCGACTTTTGGTGCTTCATCTCCTAGGGCTAGGTTTTTTGGATGTCTAGGGTTTTTTACATTCTAGTTTATTGTAAAAATTCCTCTAGAGCCTCATTGTAATCGTCTTCTTGCGAATGAGCGTAGCTGTCACATCTCTTCTCAGAGATAAGCCGCCACCATTCTAGAAATCTTGTTTTTGCTGCATTTTATAGTTTCAACTTATTTCCTTATTGAATAAAAACCAATTTTACTGTATATCTGTTATTTTATGTTAAGAATATTTTGATGATAATCTATATTCATTTCATTCTGCAAATATATTCTGAAACACCATTAACCATTAAGCTACCTAACAAGTAAGTGGTAAATCCCTTAGCACTTGACCCTTAATCCATTAAACCCTAAAACCTAATCCATTAACCCTTAATCCATGTACCCAAAATCTTAAAATCCCATAATCCTCAAAGCCCCTTTCCACTTAACCCCCAACACCTCAACTAATTAACTATTTTAGCACATCCAACTCTAAATATGGCATTATTTCCGGCACTAAATCCGACGCTAAATCTGACGTTATTTATGACGCTAAATATGGTGCTATTTCCAACGCTAAATATGGCGCTATTTACGGCACTATTAGCACCTACATGTTTTGGTCAACCTAAAAAATGCTAGAAATGGCGTTGTCCCGATAAATAGTGTCGACTGTTTCAAAAAATTGGAGAAAAATACACTTAAATAATCTTTGGAAGAAAAAAAAGGAGCAAATCACAGGGATTTGTTGTAGTGTGGTAATACTAATTCTTCTATATCTTTATCTTATACGGAAGTGGATACAACATTGTGGAATCATAGGCTTGGACACATGAGTGAGAAGGGGATGCAAATACTTCAAAAAATAAATTTGTTGCCAGATCTTAAACAAATTGATTTGGATTTCTGTGAGCATTGTGTTTATGGAAAACATAAGAGAGTCAGATTTCTCAGAGTCAGAAAAGAAAAGAAGAGTGAAATGTTAGAGCTTGTACATACATATGTATGGGAACCAAATCATGTATCATCTCTTGGTGGCTCTCGCTATTATGTTACTTTTATTGATGATGCAACTAGAAAAACTTGGGTTTATTGGAAATTTTTGGTTGAGAATGATACAGGAAAAAGGTTGAAGTGTCTCAGATCAGAAAATGGAGGTGAATATTGTACCAAGGAGTTTGATGATTAATTTTCATACCATGGGATTCGTAGAGAGAAAATAGTTCCAGGAGCACCACAAGAAAATGGTGTGTCGTAAACAATGAACAGGACAATCATGGAGTGTGCAAGGAGTATGAGATTGCATGATGGTTTTCCTTTACAGTTATGGGAAAATGTTATAGATCCTGTTGTTTACTTAATAAACATAGGACCTTCAATATCTTTTTATGGTGGAATTACATAGAAGGAATGGACAGGTAAAAAGGTGAACTATTATTTTTTGAAGACTTTTGGTTCTAAAGCATTTGTCCATATTGATAAAGAAAATAGAACAAAGCTTGAGGCAAAATCCAAGAAGTGTACCTTTATTAGATACAATGTTAATAATTTTGGTTATCTCTTATGGGATTATGAAAATCACAAAATCATTAAGAGTAGAGATGTCATATTCAATAAGAAGGTCATGTACAAACATGAGTTGCGGGGAAAGAAAAACAAAAAAAAAAAACCAGAATACACAATGATGAGATCACTGAAAAAGAAATTCCAAAGGTACCAGAAAATTAAAATGTACAACAACAGGAGCAACAGGTACCTCAAACTCCTACAAGTGTTGTTAGAAGATCTACTAGGTTAAATAGACCCCATGAATGATACTCTCCTTCATTGTATTATTTATTGTTGACTAATTATGGTGAACCACAATGTTATGAAGAGGCAATGCAGGTAGAAACTAAAAAGAGGTGGGAGCAAGGCATGAAAGAGGAAATGGATTCCTTGGTAAATAACCAGACTTAGGAATTTGCGATGAAGGATTTGGGTGTTGCAAAGAAAATATTTGGTATGAGAATAACAAGAGACATGAAAAATCTCAAATTGACATTGTCTGAGGGTGAGCACATAGAGAAGGTGTTGGAGAGGTTTAGAATGTAGAATGAAAAACCATTTAGTACTCCTTTGGCCATCCATTTGAAATTAACTAAGGAAATGTGTCCCACGACACAGGAGGAGATAGAATACACGTCCAAGGTCCCTTATTCATTAGAAGTTGGTAGCTTGATGTATGCGATGGTTTGCAAAAGACCAGATATTGCACATGCAGTGGGAGTTGTGAGCATGTATATGAACAATCCAGGTAAAGAACAATGGGAGGTAGTAAATTGGATTATCAGGTATTTGAGAGGTACTTCTACTCTTGAATTATGTTTTGGAGGTTCATACATTGTTATATAGGGATATTTTGATTCATATATGGAAGGTGATAAAGAAATAAGGAGGAGCACCACAGGGCATGTTTTTACTGTAGGTGAAACAACAGTAAGTTGTATTTCAAAACTGCAAAAGGTTGTTGCAATTTCAACAATGGAAGAAGAGTATGTTGTTGCTACAGAGGCTAGTAAAGATATTATTCCCTTACAGAGGTTTATGGAGGAATTGGGAAAGAAGAAGGAGAATAAAAGGTTGTATTGTGATAGCGAGAGTGCCATTCATCTTGCAAATAACTCAACCTTCCATTATAATACTAAGCATATATATATCAGGTACCATTTCATACGATCCGTCTTGGAAGATGGAAATTTGAAGTTGGAAAAGATACATACTGGCTAGAATCCTATAAACATGTTAACAAAGGGAGAAACCAGGGATAAACTGAGTTCATGCTTAGTTTCATTTGGTCTTCAAGCATGAAGGTGAATATGATAAATTTACCAGGTCCAAGGTCGATCATAGTCCAGTAGGTACAACATCAGTGGAGTTGTTGTGATCAATCTCCAAGTGGGATATTATTGGTTGTGGAGCCTGATTATCTTCCTAATTCAGATGTTTGTTTCAGCCATTCTTGGACCCCATTCCCTAACGGGGGGTGTGGGGAGGTTGACCCCCCACAACTATTGCATATCTGATGGTAGAAGTTATTTTTAGGGTTTTTTTCCGTAGAAAGAAACCCTCTCTTATGAGGGAATTGTATTGTGGCTGTGTATTATCGCGGATATTGTATTCTGAGAGAGGATATTGTGAGAGAATGAAGAGGAAGTTATAGTGGGTGTGCTATAGGTTGTATCCCTTCATTTTGATGGATAATACTAAGGAAGGACCTGGTAATTTCTCTGGTAGACGTAGCCCACACTGTGTGAACCATGTATATCTGTGTCTCTATTGTATTGTGTATCTTTTGTGTTTTATTTTAGCATTTGTTTTATTTTATTTATCCTCGATCCTATTTTTATAACATTGCTTTTCTGCCTCCTAATATGTGCACTCCAAAAATAGATCTTTTCCTCAAAATTAGGTCTACAACCAAAATATATCCTTCTTCCCAAAATAGGCTTGTGCCAACACAACCATAGTACATACCTTAAGAATGTGGAGGCATTACCTCATTGGTAGAAAATTTGAATTAAGGATAGAAAATAGTGGTATGAAATATCTATGAATAACCAACGTTAAATGCTAGTCAAACTAGATGGTTGGAATTCCTTAGTGAATATAACTTTGATATCAAGAACATAAGGGGAAAAGAGAATAAGGTGTTTGATGCACTCAACAAAAGGGTGCATAAAATGGATTCTACAACCATTAGTATGTATAGGAAAAATTTAAAAGATAGAATTTTAGAGGTTGTCACTGCATATCAACATTATGTGCAAGTTAAAGAAAGCTTACAACAAAATGATATATAACAGAATTATAAGAATTACAAGCTGGAAGAGAATAGAATCCTATTATTTCATAATAGAGTTTATGTTCCCAATTCTCAGAAATTGAAAAATTTGGTTCTAAGAGAGATGCATAATTTTGCATATGTAGGACATCCAAGATATAAGAAAATTATTGCAGCGGTAAGAGGGCAATCATTTTGGCTTGGCATGAAGAAAGATGTCACTAATTATTTGTCCAAATGCATGGAATGTGAGAAGGTAAAGGATAAACATATACATCCAACAAGATTGTTGCAGCCATTTCCCATTCCTGAATGCAAATGGGAAGTTGTTACTGTAGATTTTATTACCAAATTGCCTAGTACAACAAGGCAACATGATTCCATCATGGTAGTGGTGGACAAACTCACAAAGGCTGCACATTTCATTTTAGTAAAAGTAACTCACAAGGAAGCCAATATTGCATAAATTTACATGAGAGAAATTTATAGGCTACATGGTGTGCCTAAGGCAATAGTATCGGATCGACATCCTAAGTTCACTTCCAATTTTTGGAGGGGGCTATTTAAGGGATTTGGGACAAATTTAAATTTTAGTACAACATATCACTCCGAGTTAGATGAGAAGACAAAAAGAATTAACCAAATAATTGAAGATATGTTGATAATGTATGTAATGGACAAGCCTTCTAAGTGGGAGGACTATATCCATTTAGTTGAGTATGCATACAAAAATGGGTATTAGGAATCATTAAAGATGAGCCCATTTGAATTCTTATATGGTATAAAATACAACACATCAATAAGTTGGGATAACCCAGTAGACAGAGTTGTGATTGGGCCAGAGTTGTTAAAGGAAATGGAATAACAAATGGTAAAAACAAGACATAATTTAAAATTTGCACAAGATAGGTAGAAGAGCTATGTTGATAAAAAGAGAACAAATAGATAATTCAAAGTGGGAGAGAATGTGCTTTTAAAATTTAAATCCAAGAGAAGCTCGTTGAAATTGGGAAGTTTCCCAAAGTTGACAGCGAGATATTATGGGCCTTTTGAGGTCTTAAAAAATATAGGACCAATTGCATACACGCTAGCATTACTTGCATCCATGAGAATGCATAATGTGTTCCATGTGTCTTTGTTAAAAAATTATGTGCATGATCCTAATCATGTTATTGATTGGACTGTGATCCAGGTGGAACATGAAGGGGATTTCTGGGTGGAACCGGTGCGCATCCTTGACCGGAAAATCAAAGTGCTCAGGAAAAAATCCATAGGCTTGGTAAAGTTTCAATGGACCTGTTACAATCCTAAATATGCTACATGGGAGCACGAGGAAGCTATGTGAGAGGCATACCCTCATATGTTTTCAAATTTTGAAGAAAATTTAATGTACAATTGTACATAAGAAAAAGAAGACTCTATTTTGGTAGTTGGCGTTCCTGGAGACACAATTCTGAGACTTCCTCTCCAATTGATGTGTGGGTTGAGGGAAAAGGGGAATTGTTGGTTGGAATTGTTGCGTGATTCATTAAGTTACAGAATTATCATGTATTTTGGTGTAATATTTTTATATATGTCAATGTGTAAATTGTATGGTTATGTGCACTAAGAACAATGTAGTTTGTAAGGGGGGGTGTAACATCCCCATTTTCCACCCAAACTAGAAATGTGTATTGTAAATATAGCATATGGCTTAGAGCCAAGTGATGCATATTGTAAATGCGATGTATGGTTGAAAGCCAATATGTAAATGATGTAAATTGAAATATAATGAATGAAATGTATCACCAACTGTAGAAGGACATAGATGGATATTGGGGGATAAGTATCCACAAGAGATGGTAGGGATCTAAGGGGGAGAGTTACCCATATCTATTAAACCAAAACTCATTTCCCATTTTCCTCTAAATTTTCCTTTCCATGAACCTTCCATTAGTTGTTGAGTGTTCTAGAGCCCAATCATTGAATTCATGTAGGAGGTTTGTTGTGAGAATCATTTCTCATATATATTGATAGAATGTGGGTTGATTAAAATCAACTTGGGGAAGATTGAAATTCAAGCAAGCAAGAGAAGGAGATAAATTTGTATGGGTAGGAGACCAGTTTTTACAGATTCATGTTTTTGCATAGAGAGTTGTTTTTTATGGAGTTTTTTGGCTAGCAATGGAGTTCCGAGTGTGGGAGCTTGTACGTATTTGTTGTGGAAATGTTTGGTTGTTGTTTGGAAATTTATTTTCATGGATAAATGGGTTGTGTTCCTGGGAGAAACGAACTGTTTGAAATTCATCCAAGAAGCATGTGTTTTGGTTGTTGGGAGAACTTGTGTTTCAGTTGTAAAATTCATGAAGTCCTAGCAAGTAGAATTCATGTCAAACCTATGTTGGAAGCCCTGGAGGGGAGTGGAAATACCTGAGGGACTAATATCAGTGAAGGGGAATTAGCTGAGATTTTAACTAATGAAAGGGAGACATTAGTCATCCTTAGGGACCTCCATCGCTTGTGGATTCATAGCCCCAAATCGGAGGTGTTTTGTTGTTGATAAATGGAACAACAATGATATGGTTGGGATGAACATCCATCCTCTGCAGTGGGTTGCACATTTTATAAGATAAGTGTTCTAATTATTGTGTTTAATTGCGTTAAATGATTATATATTTTTGTTGTGCATCTACCATGATTTAGCTTGGTTAATGTTTCTTTCTATGAGCAGAATGGTGCATTTAAATACATGCTTACATGGGGAAATGATATTATATGTTATATAGCTATTGCTACGCATGGTTGAGCAATTGTATTTACATTTTTGTACAACATTGACAGCTAAATGAGCCTATATTTCTTGTTGTATGTTAATTTCCACATTGAAATTAGTATCAAAAATTTTATTAGTTCATTTAAGTGGTGACGTAACCCAGCTAGGGGTTGGGTACGTTACAAAAAATGTCTTCCAATTACACAAAAAAGACCAAAATTTCCTTCCAGTTACAAAAAAAAAAATAATTCCCTTCCAATTACAAAAAAAGACAAAATGTTTCATTCCAATTACACAAGGAAAAAATTGTCTTCCAATTACAACACAAGACAAAATTTTCCTTCCAATTACACAAAAAGAAAAAAATTACCTTCAAAAAATTATCTTCAAATTACACAGCAAGACAAAATTGCCTTCTAATTATACAAAAAGACAAAAATTGTCTTCCAATTACACAACAAGCAAAAACTTACCTTCCAATTAGACTAAAAAACATCATAAGTGTTTGTTGTTTTTGTTTATATGCAAGGGATGTCGGGTAATCAATAGACATGAGAATTGAATTTGTACATAAAGAGTGTTGGGTTGTTTTTTCCACTTGGGTGAGAAAAAAGAGGTCCCTTAACTATCTAGTTAGGCCATCAACACAACACGAAAGTTTGTTAGTTTATTAATGGCTCAACTAAAGAGAAAACAAGAAATAAACAATAAGGAAATAAAACTAAACTAAGCAAGTAAAAACTGAAATAGAATCATGAAAGAGACATAAGGAATAGCTACCAAATGAGACTGATCTTCGAAATGGTAGCACTAGGATAAGTATGGAAACTTATGAGTCCCCTCTTCCTCCTTGGGAGGGCTCTTGACTCCCCCAAATACAAAGATTTATCTCTTCTTACAATGGCTAAAATGGGAATACAATGGTGAAGACTTTATTGTTGGAATTATCAAGAGGAGAGAAGTGCAACACTTGTTATGAATGCTCAAAGAGTTCTAGGAGAAAGATGGCTTCTCTAAGACTAATTGAACATCATAACAATACTTAAACTTCTTCTTATTTTTTGCATACAATGATCCTCTATTTATAGGAGGATGGATATATATTTCACAACTAGTTTCAAGTGTGAATGGGATTTATTTGGAGGTACCTCCCATCTTTTCAGTAATCCCAAAGAAAGAGTTTAGGGAGATTTTGGGGTATGGACAAGATCCACTTATTCCCAGAAGTGGTTGAGGCCCGAACAAAATCATCAATGCGTCGTTTACGCATTAGCATCAGTTTCTCGATTGCCAGTCATGCAGGGTGCAAACTATGCATGTTTGACGGTGTGTTAGCTTGTGTGGGTGTACGCGTGTTGTCTTTGTTGAATGTGCATGCAAATTCAGGACATTTTTGTATATTTTTGTGATTATTTGGCCAAACTGAATGTGATCATCCTGTAATTTTTGGTAGTATGCTTTACTTGTGCTGATTGTTTCTTCATCCATTGTTTGTATTTGTATGAGAAATTTTTTGGTGATAACATATGCCCCCTGATGTGTGAGGTTAGGAGCATATGTATAGCCAAAATACATAATTGTTTATTTTGGTGATGATGTCATTGTGTAGAAGCGTGAGAGACTTTGTATTGAGGAATTCTGAGAGTGATCCATTGGAGGGAGAGGGAGTGAATATGTGGACCAAGTATTCTTCGAAAAATAAAATATTTTTACAAACGAGGCGGGCATGCCCCATGCTCGTGTCATGAAGCCATAAAGTGATAAGGGTAACTAATACTGTTGATGTAGATATTTGTAGTGCCCGCAATGGCGTCAAAAACAACAAATGATAGTTCTGATGATTGAACTGGCTCTGAATCGAGGTATGAACAACTCAGAGACATTGATGTCCTATCAAATTCAGAGGTCTTTGGCTGCTACTAAAAAATGCAACGGTCACATATTAAGAACCACCATAACAAGAAATTTTGTTGGTTTCGAATGTTATGGAGGTCAACAACATCAGAAAGAAATGAGGACTATTTATGTGTTCTCTAAGGATACTCATTAATGGTTGCATGAGAACCAATATACTACCTGTTAGTCACCATTAAATTGTTTTGTGTGAAATCAAGATTTTGGAATCTAGCGGGATGCTAAACCAATTTGGAAGCCTGATAAACTATGAAAGGGGCTAAATATGGCAAGGAGAGGCTAAATATGGTAGGAGCATAAAGTTGATCATGCTCGACGCATCGTGAATCATGATTTCTCAATATCAATGACTGAGAATGATTTAAGGGGGAGAATTTACGCAGGGGTTAAATTTGGAGAGAAGACCCAAAATTCAAACCATGGTTTTCATTTGGGGTTACGTGGCACCACCAAGTGCATTTCTGGATGAAAAAAAGGTTTCCTCAAACTAGTTTCTCATGCCCTCGAAAAGTGGAAAAGTATAAAAGGGAATTTTTTCGTTTATTTTATTTTATTTTGAATGTTGGACCGTAAAAACCTTGGCACGACCACCATCTTTCAAATGCATCTCAACAGTACACCAAATGCATTCCATTTCTTCTCGTTTCCAGGTATTTTTCATCATAACCATGGATCCCATCATAACCTTAGTAATAGTACAAGATCCTGTGGTAAATGAAGAAGCCCTAATTAACCAAGATTCATATATTTTTTATACCGAAATCACTATTTCACCTATATCTGTGTCCAGGAGAAACATAACTGATAAAGTACAAATATGTATACCATTCCTTGAAGCAGTCCAAGCCACCATAGTCCCTTATGTTGTTGAAATTACTTTCCCGTTTCCTGAATTTATAGTTTGGTGCGTCGAACAATATTCCCATGAAGAAAGAGTCGTCGTGAATAAATGAGGGTCTGAGGTCTTGTGTAGGGTAGAGAGTATGTCAATTCGAGTCCCTCAGTATACCAGAGTATATTTCTGTAATTTTTGAACCTTTCAATGAAGAGAATCTTATTAGGGTATATAGAGAATGTCCATCAGAGGTCCGGGATCTGTTTTTACATACAATTATCAAACCTGAACATTTTTCAGAGGGTGTGTCTTTTCCAATGAATGTGAATATAATGTTTATTGAAGTCCAATGGGTATGTTCCCTATTGAGTCAAGTTTTAGGTCTAGACAATGAAAAATACATGGTTGAATTCATGCTTGGTTTCCTTTTGAACTTGTTTAAGTGAGAGTCTGGTCTGTCAGTTTGTATCAGTTTTGATAAGTTCCTAACTAATAATATCCATAAAAAATTGTCCCCTAGGTGTAGGAAAGTTGGTGATGGAGTGTGTTGTTAATCCACTCTGTGATGTTAAAGTCATCGGTTCGAAACCTGCGGGGACAAAAAACCAACCATGTTAAGGGTTGTTGTGGCTCAGGCCGGGTGCGATCTCTGGGTGATTTTGATGGCTTAGATGCCCTTGAGTCGCAATTTCTTAGCCACAAGTTAGTCCCAGAGGTCATAGACAAACTAAAAAACAAATATATATATATATATATATATATATATATATCCATAAACAACTAGAGAATTTTCGTTCTCTAAGACATTTCAGATACTACACATATCTGTTGAGAATTTTCCTAGAAACCAACAAGAGGGAATTTCTTGAAGCAACATTTGTTTGAGCTGAGTGTAAATATTTACATTACTTATCTTCATAAACAAAGTCATGTCCAGAGTTTATAGTTTGATTTTCAATACCATCCTACCTAGAGTTTTGGATGAAATGAGGAGCTATATACATCCAAATCTAGAGAATTGAGTGGGGGATTGGGTACTATTTATGCACTCAATAGTAATCTGGGTTTATGGTTTCCATGAATCCCCTTACCTATTTCCTATTTTTCTGACCCCTAGAGTCGTTTCCCTTGAATTCATTAGGCAGAAAATTATATCTAAGATGGAGAATTTCTTGATGTTGCACAAGGCCTCCAACCTCAAGTTCCCTTTTATCATTGTCCCCTTCATTGTCAAAACCAGATCATGATTGTCTCAAATTCAAGCAAAGCTCAAAGATTTTGGTTTTGCACAGCTACAGGGAAGAAGATATGATCCACACCAAGTCATATCCAAGAGAATATTGATGAACACACATGCCCCTTATGAGCATGAACAGGTTGAGGGTTTTGATAAGATGGAAAATCTATAAGTCTGTGTTGATATGGAAGAAATATTGCAACCAAATCAAACACAACAAGTGGAGGAAACCCTGCAACAAAGTCAAATACAACAAGCTTCTCAGAAAATGATAGTCAAAGTTCCTAAGATAAGTGTTTACAGCAAGAGAAGCAGTTCAGAGGCCCTCGACATCAGTGACCAACAAACTTCCCCAAAGAAGATGAAGATTACACATTCTCCACAAATAGTGGGTTTAGAAGAGGAAGAGCCCAGAGAACAAGTAAATCTAGATATGGTGGAAAGTGGTACTAGCACTGTAGAGGTTGAAAAGGAAAGAAAACTCCAAAGTGAAGGTAGCTCAAGAACCTTTAGAACCAAGAAATATATCTTTGATACAACATCTAAGGCATTTTATCAATCTAAAGAAGATTTGGAAAAATAGTATGCTGAGAAGGGAAACATAGCTCTGGGTGAGATGAGGGATTTAGTCCCCAAAGTGGAAAATATTTCTCATCATAAATATTATTTGTTCACAGTAAGGGATGTTGAAAATAGGACCTTTAACATTGCAATTTCATATGAAGACAAAGTCTTTGAGATAAAGATAAGATATGACAACATCAACACTCTAGACAAAGTCAAATTCCATAAGCATACTAGTGATATGTTGTATTCTAATTATCTAACTTTAAGCTTGAAGAATTCAAAATTGTCATCTTATGAAATGAAATTGGAAGGGCAATTGAGGCAGGAAAAAAAAATTAGCAGATCTTGGCAGACTCAGGTCAAGAGGCTAGAATTTGAAGGCCCCCAAGGGTTGAAATCCTCATTGGATGAGAAAGATAAATTAATTCAAAGTTTGAAGAAGAAATTGAAAATGTCTGCGACATAACATACACAAACAACAAAATTGGTTGCTCTAGAACAGGAAAATGAAACACTTCATCAAGAGACATTGGACTACAAGGCTAGGGTGTTGCAGCTAGAATGAGAAAAGGTGAAATGGGCACAAGAGCAGACATAATTTCTAAAAAAGGTTGTAGTTGCAGCTCCTACTGCAGAATTTGGGTCAAACACTGAAGGGATTGTCCAGGATATGTCACAAGTTAGCTTGAAATAAGAAGAAATCAAAGGGATAAAAGGAAGCATAAAGAAATTGAAAGAGGAGATGCAGGAAAAGGATGAAAGAGTGGCTCAATTTCAAAAGGAGAATGAAATATTGCAGAAAAGAATAGATCAATTAAAGATGCGGTTAAGAGGCAAAGTCTTGTTGCAGGGGGGAAAGCATATCATCTGGGACTCTATAGTTGCTGAAGATTCCAAGTTCAGAGTCTATTTGAATTTCATTATTGATAAAGACAATATATCCATGATAGCCAAAAGCAGGTGCACTGTTGTGAAAGAAAATTTAGCAAAGAAACCATTATAATGGGCCTAGAATGCCATAAATATACTCAATGATGTTCCTACTACAGACCTTCAGACTATTGGGGTTAAAGACAGAACTAAATTGATTATTTGGGCTAGGATATGTCACAAGTTAGCTTGAAAGAATGAGAAATCAAAGGGATAAAAGGAAGCATAGAGAAATTGAAACAGGAGATGCAGGAAAAGGATGAAAGAGTGGCTCAATTTCAAAAGGAGAATGAAATATTGCAGAAAAGAATAGATCAATTAAAGATGCAGTTAAGAGGAAAATTCTTATTGTAGGGGGGAAAGAATATCATCTGGGACTCTATAGTTGCTGAAGCTTCCAAGTTCAGAGTCTATTTGAATTTCATTAATGATAAAGACAATATAACCATGACAGCTAGAAGTAGGTGCACTGTTGTGAAAGAAACTTTAGCAAAGAAACCATTAGAATGGTCCTAGAATGCCATAAATATACTCAATGATGTTCCTACTGTAGACCTTCAGACTATTGGGGTTAAAGATAGAACTACATTGATTATCTGGGCCAGGAGGGTTATTGCTAAACATAACCTATTGAAGTCAGTCCAAACCAAGACAACATAGATGGAACATAGTGTAAAAGAGTTCAAGGATTTGTTCGAAGAATTATTCATCAAAGGACTTCCACCATTTTGGGATGGAAAGGGGAAAATGTATGATCAAGAAGAATACAATGCTCGCCTGACTCGGTTCAGAATGGATCACTCCAAGTTCGAAACCCTGGAGGAAAATATGAAAGGAGCTACATTAGTGGAGCATCTGATTACAGAATTTGAAATTTTGAATCAATTCAAAGTAGTCAAAATTGTACTACCAGTCATGTCATATGTTTCCTGCATTGACCTGGAGATTCTAATAAAGGAAATGATATATTATGATATCCCTTATGACTTTCAATGGAAGGAGATAATACGATTGGGTAAGACAAAATGCAGTTTTCCAGGGTCTAGTAAATGATGTCCAGATGTCACTAAAGATGGCAGATCATGTGGAAGACCAAAGTAGAATAGGTGGTGAGGAAAGGGACCAAAAACCTAGAGGAGCCAGAGTCTGGATCAGGAAACGTTTCCTATAATCATTGTAAATGGTTTCAAAAACCGAAGAGTTTCTTTTAATCATTGCAAATAGTTTCAAAACCGAAACGTTTCATTTTAATTATTGTAATCGGTTTCAAACTGAAGGAACTTAGCTTGTATAAATATTAGGAGTTCCAAATGTATTAGGGGTTGGAAGAAGTGCAAGGGCACGATTTTAGTTATTTGGAACTTGAATGTAATTTTCTGAAGCTGAATAGAATACACATGCAAATGTCTTGAAGTTTCCATGAAAAGATTCTAATGGTGGTGATCTGAGTTTTGTCTTCTCTCTTTGTATGTATTTCCTGTATTTATGATTTAATTTTCATTGTATTCTATTTAAATTGGATAGTTAAAGGCCTAGAATTCATTCTGTGATGCTCTCGGCTTAATCAATTTAAACTATATTAAGTTCTTCCCAATTGTTGATTAAGGTTGGTTGTCATTGATGTCAACCATTGAAGAAAGCCCCGCAGCATAAAGATTTGGGTAATGGACCCAATATTGTTTGATGTAAAGATGACTCATTATTGTATTTTCATGGTTGATAAGAAGTAAATATGGATGAACTCCAAGGTGGTCCCCTTATGGTGAAAGCCCTCACGGGAAGACGCTTTACAGAGTAAGAGAAACCACGCTTAATTATGGAATAATGAGATAAAGGACAATGAATTTGTTAGCTAAACTATCATATATGGATAGTGCTTGTCATAAAATTTTCAGTGGTATGTGGAATGTCACATAACTCCTCACGACTAGAGAGTTATGGCCATGATAAGTTGGAGACCCCAGGTTTGGGTAATGGACCCAAGTTTGTTTGATGGATAATGGTATGATATGATATATTTTTAGATAATACTATTATATATGGATAGTACATGTCATTTCATTTCTGTTGGTATGTGGAATGTCTCATAACTCCTCACGGTTTCAGAGTTATGGCCTTACGAAGTTGGAGGACCCTCATATGTCATATAGAAGCCCCAAAAGGTCAAAGTAGTCAAAGTGGTTTAAGAGATTTTAAAAGGTAAATAATAAATTGAAGTAATGAGTGTATTATAATTCAAAGTGAATAAAAAATAAATTATTTCAATAATAAATTTAATGGAGAAATTAGAAGTGGGTTAACCCTAAAATAAGGAAAGTGGGGCCAAGTGACCTAGAAGATGTTTTTAAGGAAGCTACTTGGAGAGTATAAATAAGAGGCAAGGATCTCTAATTTTAATATCACTTGGGCATATTGAATATCTATAGGTGTCTGAGGTAACCAATGATATCTAAGACAAAATTCGGAGAGAAGGTGAAGAAAAGAAGGCCGAAATGAAAGGAAGGATAAATTCTTTTGATGGTGCTTTCTAAGGTATGTTATTTACAGGTCATCTCACCATTTTCGCTAGAAATTTTTTTATATAATGATTCAAACCATGCAATTTATATTACATTTAGAAAACATATCCAAGTACCTGTGGTAAGAAATTTAGCTTGTGGGTCATTTTATTTTTGGAGTTACACTCCGTGGAAAATAGGGTTTGTGGCTAGTCCCGAAACTAGTCAAAAACAAGTGTTTCAAGTAAAAATGTCATAACTTCTTCATAATAGATCCAAATTCAGTGAAACAAAATGTGTTGGTTAGGATATAGTCTGTAGTATGCAGTGGAACATTTTCATATCAATTCAACAAATATTCCGTGCGGGGTACTCTTTACAAGGCCGCTCTCTAGAATAAGACAAAATTCAGCAAGGTGTGCCATTTTCGCTATAACTCCTTTTATGAGAGGTTACACGTAGTGAAACCTAGAGGAATTGCATAAAAAACATTGAAGAACATTGTATATCAGTTTCAGATATTTATACATTACAGGTACAAAGTTATGATTACTTCAAGTTAGGGTTCTTGACTAATCCAAAACTAGGCATGTGAGACTAAAGAAAAGTTTGATGAAAATGCTAGTCTCTTGTTTTTGAAGTTAAGGAAGGTTTGCAAGAATGTGATCATATACACTAGGTCTATTACTAATATACAAATCAGATTTGGATGATGAAATTGATGAAGGATTTT
>JASDQU010105604.1:48197-82052 GCA_032191745.1 Picea mariana
ATGTCATATAGAAGCCCCAAAAGGTCAAAGTAGTCAAAGTGGTTTAAGAGATTTTAAAAGGTAAATAATAAAGTGAAGTGATGAGTGTATTATAATTCAAAGTGAAAACAAAATAAATTGTTTCAATAATAAATTTAATGGAGAAATTAGAAGTGGGTTAACCCTAAAATAAGGAAAGTGTGCCAAGTGACCTAGAAGATGATTTTAAGGAAGCTACTTGGAGAGTATAAATAAGAGGCAAAGCTCTCTCATTTTAATTACACTTGAGAATATTGAATATCTATAGGTTTCTGAGGTAACCAAGGATATCTAAGCTGAATTTCTGAGGGAAGGTGAAGAAAATAAGGCCGAAATTCAAGGAAAGATAAATTTGTTTGATGGTGCTTTCTAAAGTATGTTATTTACAGGTCATCTCAGTATTTTCACTATAACGTTTTTTCTATAATGATTCAGACCGCAAAATTTCTATTCCATTGAGAAAACATTCCCAATTATCTATGGTAAAAAATTCATCTTGTGGGTCGTTGTATTTTGGGAGTCACACTCCATGGAAAATAGGGTTTGTGGCTAGTCCTTAAACTAGTCAAAAACAGGTGTTTCGGGTAAAAATGTCATAACTTCTTCATAACAGATCCAAATTCAATGAGACCAAATGTGTTGGTTAGGGTACAGTCTGTAGTATTATGTGTAACAATTTCAGATCAATTCAACTATCATTTCATGCGGGGAACGCTCTACAAGGTCGTTCTCTAGAATAAGCCAGAATTCAGTAAGGTATGCCATTTTTTCTATAACTCCTTTTCTGAGAGGTTCCAAGTAGTAAAACCTGGAGGAATTGCATAAAACACATTAAAAAACATTGTGTATCAATTTCATATATTTATACATTACAGTTTCAAAGTTATGATTACTTCGAGTTAGGGTTGTTGACTAATCCAAAACTAGGCATGTGAGACTAAAGAAAAGTTTGATGAAAATACTAGTCTCTTGTTGTTAAAGTTAAGAAAGGTTTGCAGGGATGTGATTATATACACCAGGTCTATTACAGAGCTACAAATCATATTTGGATGATGAAATTGATGATGGTTTTTGGATGAGGTACATGTTGAGTACATGGTTGAGACAAGTAGTTGATGAGTTGGCACATACATGAGGTGTATAGTTCATGATATTGGTACATATCGATGAGTCATAGTTGATGAGTAGTTGAAATGTGATTGGTACATACTTGGTACATGGTTGGATGCACTTGTTTATGGTATAGGTTGATTACAGATTGTTTGGTATAGGTTGGTTCATGGTTGATGCACTTGTTTATGGTACAGGTTGATGCATGGTTGATGCATGGTTCATATTTATTGGTACAAGTTTACATCGCTATATCTCACAATGATAGTATGAGAGTGGTTCCATCATTCTACTTCTACTTCAGGGCGGTAGGACGGGGCAAGGACAAGTGGCTGTAGCTGGAGAACATAGGGGTTTGTAGCCTCCTTATGGTTGTAGCCAGAGGATTGGGGAGTTGAAGATTCCCTCGAGTTGTAGCCTGAGAAACTAGGGGGTTGGAGCCTCTTTCCAATTGCAGCTGGAAAACAAAGGAAGTCGGTGCTTCCAATGAATGTAATTCTTCAAGACATATAAGAAAAATCATTCTGTGGTTTTCTCCCGATTTGAGTTTCCACGTAAAACACTGGTATATTTTGTATGTGTGTGATTGTTTATTTCTTATTGCTCATTGTTGGATAATAATTCTACAATGATATAACATTTGAAGAAAAATGATTATAATTATTTTATTACTGATTCACCCCCCCTCTCAGTAATCCAACAAAGTTATTTTCCTTTCTACATGGTATTAGCGGATATAATCAAATTCAAATATTCCTAGAGGACCAAGACAAGGAAATCTTTACCTATCCTTTGGAAACATTTTTCTATAGAGTATTACTCTTTGTCTTATCCAAATCCTCTGCAACTTTTCAAAGGGATATATTGAGCATATTTTCAAATATATTTCATTGACAATGTTGAGATTTATATGGATGAGTTCACTACCTATGGAAATACATTTCAATAATCCTTAGTCAACTTGGAAAATCTATTGAAAATATGCAAAGAAATATTGTCTTTAAAAAATAAAAAGTCCATCAAACTTATAAGTGAATGCATAGTATTAGGCCATCACATATCTCTTAGGGGAATTGAGATTGACCTATACAAACTAAACATCATCCAAAACCTACCAACCCAATGGAAAAAAAGATGTTAGAAGGGGAATGAAGGTTATTGTAACACCCTTGTTTCCCCCATCTTGTAATTAATCATAATTAGTGATTTTCATGCAATGACATGCAAATATTGTAACTATGTTATTGGTTAATTGTAACTGCCAATAGTTGACTGTGGGGGTGAAATTGTGGGGGTGAAGCCTTAAAATTATTGGCCATAATGTCATTGGAGGAGTGAGAGGAGGTTATTTTAAGCTAAAGGGCCCTAATCCTCCTTGTTTAAATATTTAATTTGGAAGTGTTTAGATAATTTCCCTTAGCCCTGGTTTCAAAGAAAATCAATTAATGAGGGGGCGTTGGTAGTTGAACAACCCAACCACACCAATGAATGGAAGTATGGAGAGTTTCCATAAGGGACATGAATCTGTCAGGTAGAGGACAACATGAAATATCACCGCGGTTTCCCAAGATTGACCCATGAGTTTCCTTCTGGAAAAAAAAATGAAAGGACAAGTCGAGAACCTTCCCAAGCTAGGCGTGCAAGATAAGCACATGATTGTAGATAGAGGGATAGACTAGGTATGGGGAAGAGAGGAGAGTCTCATAAGAATGGATGTAATGTGTAAAAAAACACAGTAACATAAAGATCTTGAGCTCGGAATCTTGGGTTTGAGAATCCAGAAAACTTGACCTAAGCTAAGAGGGCCATGAGCTTGATGTTGTGAAGGAATCTGATAAACCTTAAAGAGGCATGGGCTAAGGGGGTGTAAGGAAAATCTCTATTATGAGTAGAGTGAAGGAGAGTGACCTTTAAATTTTATTGAGAACCTGAGAGAGATCCCCTAGTGGTATCATGGCCTATCACGGGGGTGGCTAGAGTGCTAAGAGTGAATGCATATGAGACTATGGTTGGGTAGAAAGGAGAACACCCACAATTAGTTTTTTGAATGATTTATGAAATCAGATAAGTATATCTTCACTCCATGTAATTAAATCGAGATAAAGGATTGATGCTTGTGATTTTGTGTAATTGTGTATACTTTGTCAATGGTGTTGATATTGTTCTATTAGAAGTCATTTTACTCATATAATAATACATCTAAAGTGAATTTCCTTTGTATTGCATGTACAAGTAGGAGGACCCTATTTTTTATATTTATTGATTAAAGAATCAGTATAATCGATTTCCTCTTATGAGAATAACCCTAGATACCTCGTTATGTTTGTGTATCATGGGTGCGTAGAAAAGTATTGTTGTGGTGTGATGCCTATGAAAAGAAAATAGGATAGAAAGTTAAGAAATTAACAATAATTCCAAAAAGGAATGGGATACTATAAGAATAGCATGTTGAAGGCCCAAGAAGGTGAAAATGTGGATTAACCTGCACAGATAAGATCTAGATCGCAAAAATACATACATAGTTTGCAGAGAAATGAGAAGAGAGAGAAACAAGAGAGAAATAATGGAAGGATTATATTAACCAAATGAATGAATGATAATTTACACATGATATACTTTGTATAACTCAACTAATGCACACTATAGAAGAAGCCAATGCACCATAGTGGTGGTCTAGAGTGATATAGACACACACCGGAAGTTACAGAAGTAAATTTCTACCTAGTCTAGTCTCTCATGCAGTTACAGGAGTTAACTACCACCTAGTATGAGTTAACTAGTCTCTTAATCTTCAGTTAACTGACTGAAGCAGAGTGAAGTGAGGAGGAGATCATGAAATCATGAGTAATGTGCTAGTATCATGATAATCCCAAGGAAAATGCACATTATTTGGTGATGATCCCAATGTTGCATGGTGATGATCCCAATGTGGCATCTAGACTCCACTCAGTTGATCAAACTGAAGTATGAACTAAAGAGACTATTCTCCTAGAGGAATATTCTCCCTAGACTATAGGAGACTGAATAATGACTATTAAACAAAGGGAAAACCTTAGCATGTGAAATTTATCGAAGCGATCTCATGCATACTTGTCCTGAGACAGTTTGATGTCTGATGCATCTTGACTGATCTCAAGTCCAAGGAAGAAATGTACAAGACCCATGTTCATAATCAAGAACATGTCATGTAGAATCCTCTTGACTGCAACAATCACTGAATTTGAGCAACCGGTGATCAGAAAATCATCAACATACAGAACTAGGAGTAGAACTGAATCAGCCATCCTTAGCATGTAAACATTGAATTCTGACTTACGATGTATAAAGTTCTGTGAAAAAATGTAGGAGTCCATCTTCGCATACCATGCCCTCGAGGCCTTCTTCGGGTGATAAAGGGACTTATTCAGTTGACAGACCAAAGATGAATCTTGCACAAATCCCTGGGGCTCCTCCATATATATCTCCTCAGAGAGATCACCATGAAGAAATTCATTCTTCGCGTCCATCTGATGGACTTCCCATCCCTTGGTTGTCGCAATGGAAAGTTCCAAATGTATGGATTCCATATTCCCTACTATAGTGAAGGTCTCATCATAGTCAATGTCATGTGCCTGTTGAAAGCCTTTGAAAACTAGCCTAGATTTGTATCTTCTAACATGTCCATCCACTGCGTCTTGGTCTTGTAGACCCATCTGCACCTGACAAGTTTCCTTCCTGAAGGAAGGGGAACCTGATCCCAAGTCTGGTTCTCGAGGAGGGAGTTGTACTCCTCCTACATGGCGTATTCCCAAAAGGGATTTCCAGCAGTCTCGCCATAGGACTGTGGATTTGAAGACTGAACCAAGAAAATATGCCTAGGTGGCATTAGTTCATTGGCGGTGAGTGCAAGAGGAGGCTCCTCAAAATAGGAGCAATTCATCCTAGTATCAGTTGGATCCCCAAGAAGATATCTTACATCCTAAAGAGTAGTCTTGTCCCACTTGGGCCTCTGTTTTGGCTCTGCATATGCATCTACATGCACTGACTCTACATCTGACTATATTGAATCGATATCTAAATCATTTGAATCTTATGAATCATAACTCTCATATGAAGAAGAGTCGGCATGTGCATGCTCATCATCTCTCACAGGTGGAAGAAAAAAAGTGTATGCATGCAAGATGTTGAGGTACATGCGAGACACTTTCCTCGAATTGGAAACTATGCTCAATGGTGAGTTGGTCCGAGGAAAGATCAATGAGTTAGTATCCCTTCACACTGTCAGGGTATCCAACAAAGATACACTGTGTGCTTTGTGGATCAAGTGCCTTCCTCTTCTTAGAGGGAATCATGGCCCATGCATGAGAACCAAATATGTGAAAGTGGGTCACTTTCGGTTTGAGGCTGCTCCAAGCCTCGTAGGGGGTCTAATCCTTGACATATCTATGGGGAGATCTGTTTTTTATTTAGATCTCACAATTAAGTTCTTCAGCACATAACCTCTGTGGAAGTGACTTTGCATGTAGCATTCAAGATTCCATTTCTTTCGAAGATCTATTTTTTTGCTCAAAAACTCCATTTTGATGTGGAGTATAAGGAACTGTTTGTTGCAACTGAATCTCGACCTCATTAGAAATATTTTGTATCTCATGGATGACATACTCACCCCCATTATTTATTGAAAGGACTTTGATCTTCTTTCCCGGTTGTGTCTCAACAAGGGCTTTGAAATCTTTGAGGTGTTGAAAGACCTCTAATTTTTTCCTAAGAAAGAAAATCCATGTAAAGCGTGAGAAATTATCAACGAAAATGAGCACGTACCTTGCTTTACTGATTGATGGATGCAGAAAAGGGCCCATGAGGTCACTATGAATCAGATCCAAAGGAAATGAATCATTTTGATTCTTTCCTTTATCGAATCTCTCTTGAGGTTTTTTTCCAAGAATACATCCCTCGCAAATTCCTTTGGAGAAGTGGATGTCAGGTAGACCATCAACCATTCTCTACTTGCTAAGATATTGCATATATATGAAATTTAAATTCATGAACCTTTCATGCCATATCCTACTACTTTCATCAGCATGGGTAAGCAGTAATGCAGAATCTTGTTCAATAAATTCATTAAATGTGTAGAGTCTGGATTGATGATTTACGTCACCGATAGCCACCCTAGAATTGGTTTGCATGTCATAGATATCCATTGCATTGAGTGTGAATATTACTATTTCCGGTGCTGTAGTTTTTCATCTGATACACAGAGAGAAGATTGACGAAGATTTTGGGAATGTGTAGCACATTCTCGAAGGTCCCATTTGTGAGTTCAATTCTTCCTTTTCCAGTGACCTCGACTTGAGAGTTGTCCCCCATCAAAATAGGAGGACCTTTACATGCATCCAATGAATATTAGACTTCTTTTGTGGCTTCCATGTGGTGTGATTCTCATGAAACTACAATCCTAGCATTGTGAGAGGATTTGATGGAAATAAAAGCATGGCTAGAATTACCTTTCTTGGGATTTTGATCTTCTGGCTTCTTCTTCTTGGCACCCTCAAGGATGTGATCTCCAAGGTTGTTTTGTTGAAGTATTTGGGCCATTTGATATATTTGTTTCTTAATACATGCATATTATATATGGAATCCTTTATGGAAGTAAGTGAATTTCTCCCCTTTTCTTCCCTTTCCACCTTTGGATCCGGAGGCATCGTTGAAGGGTTTTGAGTACCCTTCCTTCTTTGGATTTTCATGTGCTTTCATTTCTTCTTTGTCTTTAGATTTCTGATTTTGATGACCGCTACCATATTGCACAGTAAGTGCATGCACCTTTGGGCCTTTGATTTTTCCCATATTGATGAGCTTGTTCTTCTCTTGTGTCAAAGACTCGATAAAGGCATCAAGAGAGGGCATCATCCAGGTGGCTCCAGAGGCGAGCCTAACTAAATGAAATGTGGATACAAACACTGAGTATTTTGGACCAAGTTTGGAGAGAATGGTAAGAACCATTTGTTTCTCCTCCTTAGATTTATCAACCCTGCAAGCCTTGAGTTGCGACAACAAATCCTTATATTTGGTAAAGAAATCTTGGATTTTCGAAGGTTTTTGGATCCAAAGTGAGAAATTCCACCTCGAGCATGTGTCCCATAATCTCGGCCTATTTTCCAAAAATCCCTTCCATGGTGGTCCAGGCTTCATTGGGGGTTTTATAGGAGGATATGTGAAAGAGGAGTTCAGGAGAAATGAGACTGCAAATAGTTCCAAATGATTCATCCATTTGATTCAGATACTTGGATTTTTTTATGGCTGATGTGGGTTCAATCTCTGTGTTTATGGTTAACCTATATAATCCTCTTCTTCAAATATGCACTATCATATTTTCTTTCCATGCAAAGAAATTGTATGGTGTAAGAATGATTTTTTTTGGAAATTCCATTTTTCCGTTGTCTTCAATCTTCAGTACCTGCAAGAAGAATATGGTGTGTCTTTATCCTAGCAATTTGTTGGCTCTGATACCATGTAAATGTGGATGAATCTGCACAGATAATATCTATCTAGAAAAAATACATACACAGTTTGCAGAGAACTGAGAAAAGAGAGAAACATGAGAGAAAGAATGGAAGAATTATATTAACCAAATGAATGAATGATAATTTACACATGATATACTTGCTATAACTCACTTAATGTGCACTGGAAGAGAATCCAATGCACCATAGTGGTGTTATAGAGTGATATGGACACACACCGGCAGTTACCGGAGTAAACTGCCAACTAGTCTAGTATCTCAAGCAGTTACGGGAGTTAATTGCCACCTAGTCTGAGTTAACTAGTCTCTCAGTCTTCAGTTAACTGACTGAAATAGAGTGAAGTGAGGAGGAGATCATGGAATCATGAGTAATTTTCTAGTCTCATGATAATCCCAAGGACAATATGCATTAGATGGTGATGATCTCAATGTTGCATGGTGATGATCCCAATGTGGAATCTAGACTCCACTCAACTAATCAAACTAAAGTGTGCACTGAAGATAATATTCTCCTAGAGGAATGTTCTCCCTAGACCATAGGAGACTGAATAATGACGAGTAAACATAGGGAAAACCTTAGGAAAAATAATTCCTAGGTGTGTGTGAAGTGAATTATTGATCCAGAATTGGATCTCGGGACCAAAATGGGTCCAGGAAGGCCTAAAAATAAAAGTGCTCATAATGGCTTAAAAATAGACGTATGCGTAGGCATCATCGATACGAAGCCAACACAACTTGAACGGGCTCAAACAAACATCATATGACCAAGATATCGTGGTCTGTTCATTTCGCCAAACATGCAAAATTTGATGACTGTACAATCCGTACAACTGACGTGGCAGGGTACAGTTGGTGTTGGCGTGGACAGATAGGTGGACGAGTTAGGGAGTGACATGTGGCACATCCATACGGATGATGTGGCAGGTATGTATAGTCCGTATGACACGTGGCGCTGACATGGCAGGTACAGTGGCATATGACTGGGCTGACACCTTGGCAGACAGGTGGACCAATGGTGTTTGGACTCATGACATCGGTTTGGGTGAATGGAAAGGTGCCACGTGGCCCAAAAATGGTCTTCCATGTGGCACCCATTCGTTGGTTAATGTTATTGCAAAAATTTTGGACTCTATGAGTTTTGAACACGCGACCTCCGAGCAAGGGGGAACAACTTTGGCAGGGTCGGGCTAGCCAGCCCACCCGTGGTGTCACTTGTTAAACCATGGCATAAAACATGTATATAAGTTTGCAATGTGGTTCAAACAGGCGGAGTAAGGGTTGGGGCCTAGCCCCAACCCCCGACATGTGCATACGACCACGACTATGTGACCCATACTCTTAATTTTGGCGCACGCACAGTTATTGCCACGATGTAGCTCTCAGTTCCTCCTTTAAGCGCAGACCTCTACCATATGAACCGGACTCCACTGTTTGTTTAAGCACAGATATACTTAGCATCCAGTCAGTCGGGCTAGCCCAGCGACCAAATCATTAGACCAGGGGCTAAGTCTGTGGGTTATAACAATGTAGCGTGTGGAGCTAGGGACCAGGGACATATGGCATTGTATACGACCAAGAGCAGGATTTCAGGGGGGCAGCGCATAAGTAGTCTAGCGCTAGGCCACATGGAGCATGCAAAGTGACCAGGAGCCCGCGATTAGGGGGATGCGCCCATTTTTATACCTAAAGTGGGTTTTTCCACTTTATAATAAAGATTTTTAATGATCTATTCAACAGTTTTATGGGATTTTGGTCATTTTGGGGGGATATTGGGCCCTTTTTTAGGCTAGATATTGGGGAGAAGTTGGGAGGTTGTTACCCAATTCTAATATATATAAACTATAGGTTCGTGGATCCATTAAGGAGGTTCAGAATAGGTACATGCTGAAGATTTTCCAAGCCAAAGCCATTTTTATGCAGGGAAGCCATTGAGGAGAGCACATTTGCGGGCCATTTATGGGAGCTCCGTTCATCTGATTTCTGCGTTGTCAGTTTTGTTGGGTTCTTGAGATCTGGTAGAACAAGACCGGATCATTTTGTAACATTCTTGTCAATGTTGTGATGTGCGTTTAAATCTTTGAGCAGAAATAAGAAAGCCTCACCCACTGAGACAAAGGCTCGGAGACGTAGGCGAGATTGCCGAAATCCGTTATCACTTTAGTGTTTTATGGTTTGTTGTTCTTCATGCTTATTTCCATATCTTTATATTATCTTATGGCTGATATGCTTCCTCTTTCATTCTTCTTCTTTCATTAGTTTCCTAAACGGTAAAATAACTCATGCATAATAACTCAACCATTGTCGTTTAAAAGATCTTTTCTGATCAAGTGGTATCAGAGCTAGTTGGTGGTTGGATTTTGAGTTTGCATGATTACCAGGGAAAAGTTGAATTGTGGTGAAGGTGAGCTTGTTGAAGAGAATCCATTGATTGGATTGAGAAAGAGAACTTCTCAAAGTGAGAATATGGCATCGGAAGAGGGACTTTCTCAGGATGAGAAAGAGTTTCAAAAAACTTTCTTCGCCATGTCGGAGATGATGAAGGTTTTCTATGAGGTTTATATGGAATGGGAGAGACTGAATATAGGTGAATCTTCAAAGGTCAAAAGTTAAGAAGGAGAGGATCCTCCTCAAATTCCTCCTTCACCTCCTTCTTCTCCTTCTTCTTCAAGTTCAAGTTCTAAAAGTACCACAAGAAAACATGTCCATAAACATAAGAATGAAATGCCTTTACTAAAACTTGATGTGAAATTTGAATTACCTATGTATGATGGTAAAGTCAATGCAGAGAGACTTGATAATTGGGTCAGACAGATGAAGGTTTATTGCAGTGTGCAACAAATCAAGGATGAGGCAACACAAATCAAGTTGGCATCGCTTAGACTTGCAGGAACAACACTCATCTGGTGGAAAAGCAAGTTGCAAAATGGGACACAACAAGTAGGTAATGTATTTCCATCATGGCAAGCTTTTATTTCTACACTTAGAAAGAAATTCTATCCTTTGGGTTATAAAGAGAAAGATTTAATTGAATAGCAAGCTATGAAACTAAGAAACGGACAAACAATGCAAGAATACACAGATGGATTTCGTAAAATGGCATTGATGTTAGACATTCCTTTACATACCCAAGAAAATCTTATGAAGTATATAGGAGGTTTACCTACACATATTCAAAACACTGTATTCATGTTTGGACCTACTAATCTTGATGAGGTTTATGTTCAAGTGACATACATTGAGGCAAGGAAAACATGTGTTGGTGTATAAGGGGAATCATCGTCAAGAAAAGAGGACAAAAGGAAGTGGAATGGCAAGAAGGCAAATGCAGTGGCAAGAAAGGAAGAGAAGCTGTCTTACAAGCATTGCAATAAAGAAGGGCATGATGAGGACCGTTGTTGGCAATTGCATTCCGAGAAGAGACCAAAGTGGTTCAAAGAAAGGAAAGGGAGGCAAACATTTGCCGCAGCAACACGACCAACAGACTTGGGATCAGATTCAGGTGATGAACCAAAAGTCTCATTGGTTGGTTTGCCAGGTAAAATTGGTGATGGATTTGATTCTATAAATAAGTTGTTTCACATAAGGGTCACAATGAGGCATACTAAGGTCGACACATTGATAGATAGTGGATCTCAATCTAACTTGATTCCAGAAGAATTGGTTAAGCAATTGGAATTAAATAATCAGATGCATCATAAACCTTACACACTTAAATGAATAAGAAGCAATCATCAATTGCACATAAAAAGGTAATGCACATTAAAATTTTCAATTTCATCTAAGTTTGTGGATGAGGTAACATGTGATGTGGTTCCACTCAATGAATGTGGAATGGTCTTAGGCATTCCTTACTTGTATGATCGTAAAGCAATCTTCTACCGGGAAAAGAATCAATATCACCTAATCAAAGTAGGAAAAGAATATGTGGTTCATGCTCATCATTTAAAGGCAAATAAATATCTTCAAACAATGGAAAAATTAAGAAAGGAAGCTCATGCAAGAAACACACCTATAATTGTTTCAAATCAAGTAATCGATATTAAGCAAGAACACAAGATGATTGTAGAATGGAAGATCAATCACACTTTGCTTCAAGATAAGCTAATGTCGTGCAAGTATTACAAACATATTAGCTCATTTGTAGTCACATTTCTGATGTTATCATTAGGAATGTTGTCAACATGGATGATAGTGGCTTCAGTAAGATGTGACAGGGTACAAATGGCTAACAATATGCTGTCAGTTATCATGATTGTTTTACAGTTGATCTTGATGAGACAGGTGCACAGGACAGAGTTTAAAGACAGAGAACAAGTGGGGTGCCCTATCTCACGCTTGATGACTGGTCAGTAACCTTTTGGAGGACGAAAAGGTCTTTAGTGGGGAGGTGTGATCCAGAATTGGATGTTGGGACCAAAAAAGGTCCAGGAAGGCCTAAAATTCAAAGTGCCCAAAATGGCTTCAAAACGGACATGTGGGTAGGACCCATCGATACGAACCCAACGCAACTTGAACAGGATCAAACGGACGCCGTATGACCAAGATATCATAGTCTGTTCATTTCGCCAAACATGCAAATTTTGATGACTGTGCATTCCATACAGCTGACGTGGCAGGGTAAACTGGCGCTGACGTGTACAGACAAGTGGATTAGTCAGGGAGTGACACGTGTCACCACTATAAGGGTGACATGTGGCATGTCCATACGAATGATGTGGCAGGTCTGTACAGTCTGTACGACATGTGGCGTTGATGTGGCAGGTACAGTGGCATATGACTGGGCTGACACCTTGGAAGATAGGTGAAACCAATGGTGTTTGGACATGTGGCATCAGTTTGGGCGAATGGGAAGGTGCTATGTGGCCTGGACATGGGTTGACATGTGGCACCCATTCATTGGTTAATGTTATTGCAAAATTTTTGGACTCTACGAGTTTTGAACCCGTGACCTCCGGGCAAGGGGGAAGAGCTTTGGCAGGGTCGGGCTAGCCAGCCTGCCCGTGGTGTCACTTGTTAAACCATGGCATAAAACATGTATATAAGTTTGCAATGTGGTTCAAACGGGAAGAGTAAGGGCTGGGGCCAAGCCCCAGTCCCCAACATGTGCATGCGACCACGACTATGTGACCCATACTCTTACTGTTTGGTGTGCGCACGGTTATTGCCACGGTGTAACTCCCGGTTACTCCTTTAAGTGCGGACCTCTACCATATGACCCAGACTCCACTATTTGTTTAAGAGCATATATGGTTAGTGTCTAGTAGGTCGGTCTATCCCATCGATCAAGGCGCTAGACCAGGGGCTAAGGATGTGGGTTATAACAGTGTAGTGCGTGGAGCTAGGGACCAAGGACATATGGCATTGCATATGACAAGGAGCAAGATTTCAGGGGGGCAATGCATAAGTAGTCTAGTGCTAGGCCACATGGAGCGTGCCAAGTGACTAGGAGCCCGCACTTAGGGGGATGCGCCAATTTTTATGACTAAAGTGGGTTTTTCCACTTTATAATAAATATTTTTTATGATTTATTCAACAAGTTTATGGGATTTTGGTCACTTTTGGGGGATATTGGGCCATTTTTTAGGCCAGATCTTGGGGAGAAGTTGGGAGGTTGTTATCCACTTTTAATATATATAAAACAGAGGTTCTTGGATCCATTAATGAGGTTCAAAACAGGTACATGATGAAGATTTTCCAAGCCAAAGCCATATGCAGGGAAGCCATTGAGGAGAGCACCTTTGCGAGCATTTCTGGGAGCTTCGTTCATCCGATTTCCGTGCCATCAATTTTGTTGGGTTCTTGAGATCTAGTAGAAAAAAACCAGATCAGTTTGTAACCTTCTTGGCACTATTTTGATTTACTTTTAAAGCTTTGAACATAAATAATAAATCCTCACCCACTAAGACAAAGGCCCAAAGACGTAGGCGAGATTGTCGAACTCCGTTATCACTTTAGTGTTTTATGGTTTGTTGTTCTTCATGCTTATGTTCAGATCCGTGTATTGTCTTAAGGCTGATATATTTCCTCTTTCATTAGTTTCCTAAATGGTAAAATAACTCATGCATAATAACTCAACCATTGTCGTTTAAAAGATGTTATCGAATCAAGTATCTCCAACAGAAGGTCGATAGACCTTGTGTCATTAACCTCTCCTTTTTACAAATCGTTGTGTGGAATGAAATCCTCATTTCGTTTATTAAGTAGCAAGGCTTATTTTTTGTTGGAAGCATGAAGGTCGAAATGCCTTGTAACCTGGGAAGATTTGTGTGCAGTTTGAAGAGATTTAAAGCTCTGTGAAAGTCTCCTTATTGGAATGGGAACCTTGTTGGAAAAAAATATTCACGCAAGTGGTGAAGAGAGAATTCCTTCGTCAGTTTAGAGGAGAGATGCAGATATCCTAAAGGCATAAAATCCTTATAAAATACCCATAATAAATCCACGAATAACTAATTCCAGATTCATAATGCTATCGTGGAGAAAACCATGTTTTCAACCTAAAAAAAATCACAATCATTGAATCGACGTAGCAATTAGATCCTGACCCTTTGTCAAAAGTCGTAGTCATTGGAATGCCTTGGAGTAGGGATGGTGAGAGACTCTGATGGAAATAGATTTGAGATAACGTGAGTTGTTGGATCCATCAGTGAGTGGTACTAGCAAATTATGGACCATTGATCTCAGTGTTAATTCTTTCGGAGGGTTGAAATGTGGAATCCCAATTATTTATATTGGGTAAGAGGAATAAGGTTACAGGCCCTGGTTCCATACGTTATCATATAAGCATGAGGAGAGAGAGGACGATGTCGACATGACATGTCCTGCCAGCATGGAAGTCGACGTGTCCCAGAGGACGATAGGTGTTGATGCCTAGTTTTTCAAAAGGACTAGGATAAGCCCTATTGGGATTAGAAATCTAGACCATCCATCAAAGGGGTTACAATCAGAGGGAGTTATAGTTCCATAAGGGAATTCACTCCGATGGGAGGAACTCTGAGGATTGATTTGGATTGTTGATCACTTCTAGAAACAGATGGACATATATTGTTGGCATGTCAATCACGTTGCGACAAAATATTCCTTGATACCCTGATTTCAGAGTGATGAGACTTCCTTAATCCTCTAAACGTTGAATGGAAGGTATTGAAAAGGAATATTCTTCGATGTTGTCTCTGTAGGAATCTGACGAAAAGACAATGATTGTCAAAGAGAACTATTGATATAAATATGGACGAGGTCGAAGCTCAGTCATAGATCAAAGGGGGTCCCATTCAAGCGAGGAAAAAAGGGAAGTGACGTTAGCACGACGTGTCGTGCTAGTGTGGTAATCAGCATGTCCCAAAGGGTGACATGTGTCAATCTGAAATCTGTAGGAAGGACCGAGTGGGAGTCTCTGTCAGTATTAAACCCTAGAATATATGTCTTAATCCTAGCCATAAAATCCAGAGGTCGAATGATATGAATCTTTAGATTTGATGGAGGGAATTCCTTCAGAGTAGGCCTTTCAGAGTATTTAAGATGGGTGAGCTCCAAAGGAGGGAGGCACTCCGAGGAAAAATGAGGATTGTTGGATCTAGGATGGATAGATATCCAGCATCGATCAGAGTACTATCATGATAATGTTTCTATGTGGGGGTGCTAGAGGAATCTTAGGAAATCCGAGAGAAGACCAAGATCATTGATCTGTTCTGATTGGGGGAACTCCAAAAACATATATAAACCATTGATATCCTACCAAAAGGTCCAAGAGGGTGACGTGGATGGTATTGAAATAATGTAACTGCAAAGAGTATTCTTATTACTATTGATATATTATTCATAAGATCAATCCCCATTGTGGATTGATCATGTCGGTTATTGTAATAGGACCAAATCCCCTTTTGCGGGTTGGTCAACAGACAATTATAATAGGCAGAATAAGAAGTCGGCCCCAGCAGTTAATTAAAAGACCCAGAAATATAATAAAGGTGGGTTTACCCACCCAGATGGAGAATTCAGCCCTACCAGTGAAGAGACACTTCACACGTGCCAGAACTTGTATAAATAAAGGAGGCTAGTGCCTCATTTGATCACAACTCACTTGCTCAGTTTGAGAGACAAGTTATGATCTATTACCGGCAAAGGAGAGAGAGAGTGGCGAATATCTTGGAGAGGATTTTCTGTTTTAGCATAAGATCTCTTGGCATTGTATTGGCTATCTATATTAAGGAAGTTTCGTTGGGTTTTCTTCCCCTAGAGGGTTTCCCAGGATAAATGTTGTGTCTCTTGTGAATGTGTATTTCTCAGTGATCTTGTTCTTATGTTGTTGTTATCTATTGAAATGCAAAGAACTATAATAATGGCATAA
This sequence comes from Picea mariana, assembly GCA_032191745.1. NCBI lineage: Eukaryota > Viridiplantae > Streptophyta > Pinopsida > Pinales > Pinaceae > Picea > Picea mariana. The sequence goes on from JASDQU010105604.1 coordinate 64,169, forward strand.
ACATTAACAGATGGTGCCACATGTCTAGTAAATGTTGTGCCACATGTGAATGTGACTCAAGTTTTTTAGACAAAACTTTGTTTTGAGTGAAGTATGCCACCTGTCACACCATGTGGCAGGAAGTGGCATGGCCATGTGTTATGACAAGTTACAGTTAGTGTGTCATCCTAGATGACGCATTTCAATAGTTGATTGGTCGATGGGATGAAGGTAGGCCCGATTGGGACAAAAGGACTTTAGGATGTCGCCTTAAATCTCAATCATTGATCAAGTGGGGAATAATGATCTTCGTCTTCCATCAAAGTGGGCTTGTCGGAGGGATTTGAACTCCCAGAATGAGTGCACTCCATCGAGAGGACTCTGAGGAGTGATTTGAACTGTTGTTTGGGGAGTGGATAAGATGAGAGGACAACCATCGATCTGTCATGGAGTTCCACATGGTCACACTGTTTAAAAGGACAGGTGGAAACACCTGGTGGTAAGCCTTATTGTTGGATGTATGGGATAATCCGGGTTCTACCTTTTTTCTCCAAAAAAACCCTAGAAACCATCGACCCTTCTAGTAAACTAGAAGGAAACACTACGCACAGAGTGCATAGCGCAGTCTCACCCGAGATGGATTATGGGTGACTACAGGACCCAAATGTCTCCAGTCATGGAAGGGATGTTTCTCATGGGGATGTTAGGAATGATTCTATTTATTCTACTTCAACATTCATCATTCATTATATCTACCATTCATTTAACCCTTAACATTCATTCTGCATAAATAACATGTCTAATCTAGTGTGCGCTACAAATTAACCTTAACATATTCATGTAGTCATTCATTCACTCAACATAATAAGAATTGAAAAACATAAAGAACACATTCCACACATTGACACATTATTTTTACCATGGTTCACCCCCCATAGGTTATGTCCACAAATATTTGTCTTATTCATCTTCATCAAAATAGTGCATTGCACGCATTACATCAAAAGTTCGTAATACTTTGTGAGGATGACCAGTGTTGCACCAAGCTCCACAGCTTGTGACCTGACACTCAGTTACACTCCATAAATCTCCAAAACTGACTCCATAGGATCTCCACATCTCTCAATCAAAACTAATGACTACAACTCAAAACTCAACAAGTTCTCCAAGATACTCTAAGACTTATACCAAAAATATGATAATTATTGATTGGTACCTCCTATATACCTCATACATCATATTTGTAATACAAAAAGTGGGTTAAACCCATTACATTGACTACCAAAACCCTAACCCTAGTGGATTAGGTTTGTTCACAAAATAACTTCTTTCATGTGGTTGGTCTTTGATCCAACCATTCCTTGCTCTGACTCTACACTTCTTCTCCTTAATTCCCAGTGCGTTGCTTTCCTTGCCTTCTGTCGTGCTGCTTTCCCTTCTTTCTTGGCGTGTTTCTTCCTTTGTTCCATTCCTTAGTTTCTTGTCTCATTTTTTGTGTTGTACCCCAAAACAGCCTGCTCCAGCAAGCCCCCAACACTTACACGTGGCTCGTCCCGAGATACTCATCCAGTTTTTGCTTCCTTGACAAATTTTTCCAACTCCTAGAATCAGTCTGAGATATCTTCAACATAAGTCTTCACCTGTGTGTTATTCTATGAAACAGAATCCATAGTCTACACAATGAGATGTTCCTTCAGCATCTCTTCAACCTCCAACTTAATATTTTCAATCTGACCCTTTGTTGTATCCATCTCTGTAAAAATATTCTCTTCATCTTCCTGTAATGGCTCCAGCTGAGCCTACCTCAACTGCTTCTCTACCTGGATTGACTTCACTTATTCATATAATTCTTTAACTCTTGCGTGCTCCTCAGCCTCTTCTGTATTTTCATGGATTTTTTCTTATTCTTCAACTTCTATGCGGTTGTGTTGATGCTTTATTCCTTTTGTTCCAATGCCTGCAACTTTTCATCCTCTTGCAAATTTGTCCATAGTTGTGAACTTTTTTCATATAGCTCAGCAACGTCCTTAATACTCTGTGCTATGTTCTCCATGTGCCTTGAAACCTCCTTCTCTCTCTGTGAGTGCACTTCTGGTGGCGTGCTTGGGTTCAATAGTGCCAACAAGTCTGTAATGTGACTCTTATAGTTTTCCATCGCCTGCACAATGCTCCCAATTTTCTCCTCTGTCTTTAAATGCACCCCTTCTTGAGTGTTGTCTAGAATTGACTTGAATACTTCTTCTATGCACTCCTCTATCTGTAAAATCCACTTGTTTTCCTTGTCCTTCTCAACCTGCACTTCATTGAGATTTATCTTCAATGTATCCTTTATGTCCTTTTCTGTTTGTAACTCGGTCGCATCCGCGTGTGCTCTAGATTGGATTTCATGTGCGATGCTAACTTGAAGTTTGTACAACGCTTATGTGGGGATATTTTCCAAAGACAAGTCCAAGTGAGAAATATCCTTCAGTTGTTTGTGCACTGTCTCCTCCTCTAATTGCAGCATATCCTGAGTAATAGAAAAGTTATCACATCCTGATGCTATAATTTGGATTGTTTCCTGCATTGGGATTGTATCTTCTTGAGAAGTTTGTTGTGGTTGTGCCTTTTCCTTCTGTGGCATTGCACTCAGTTGCAGTTGTGCCAAATTTTCCTTAAATTCTACCAATTTCTTTATAATATCCTCTCTTTGTTTCTTCGTGTTATCCCACGACTTTGCTACGTAGTCTTGTACATTTTATGTCACCATCTTCGCATCATATTCTGTAATTGTGAATTCTAGGACATCTTTGTGTGCCTTCATATTTTTTATTTGTCCTACTACCTGCAACACGGTCCTCTTCTTTGGCAGAGTCGTTGTCTATGCTGAATTTGTTGGTACTTCTATGTCTGGGATGTCTCCTCCTCCTTGTTCCTCCAGCGCGGGAACCTTTTTTTCCTTCTATGTACTTCCATTAGTCTTCTTCTGTTGTGATCCTTCATTGGTAACTCTAAAGCAATCCTTCTACGCAGATGGATTTGGAATGGTCTTTTTTTGTCTTGGTTTCTTTATTTTCGCGCTCCCTCCAATGTCCTTTGTGCGCTCTGCAGATTTCCTGGTGTTTTCTGTCGGACTGCTAGTTTTTTGCAATGTACCAGCTTCTACTTTTTGTTATCCTTTTTATCCCTTCTTTTATGTCATTGGTACTTTCCACTCATCTGAATAGTCTTTCATGGCCCATTGGAATTCCTCCTCAGTGATGTAGTACCTCATCTGCAGCCAGTTCTCCTTTGGGTCCCTTTTGTCCTGAATCCATACATTGTACCTTGATACCTAAAAATTTTCTATCTCCTTGCGTTCCTCCACCACTTCTGGTGGTATCCTCCATGTTTTAGCTACCTTCCCTTGTATTTCCTCAAAATATATCGCAAATATATTGGAGTTGGCCTTCCTATTTTTTGCGACTGATGTTTTTTGTTGGCCCTTGACCAAGTTTTGAGGAAACATTGGTCTTGTTTGACCACTTTTGGGACTTCGACAGGCTGGATGAAGATGGAGCGCCCATGCGGAGCTGATATCGTGGGATCTCGCTTGTTTTGCGGGATTGTGGACCGAGCAAAGAGTTTACTAGGGTTTATGTAACGAGTTATGGGATGTCGGCCCATGGGTTTACCCATGATTAGGATTCTTTGTAAATATATAAATAAGTAGTAGTTAAGCGATGTAAGAGGTAGTGTTGTCTATATGCACAGTATGTTTGGCTTAATGCAAGAGATTGTAAGTTGCTTTGTGCAATCTGGTTGTGTAAAGTAAGGCTTTGTGCTAGTAAGGAGTTGGCTATCTGCCTTGACCGGATTTTGGGAAGGAGGATCTGGTGCGCAGTGCGTAGATCTCCTGTCCTCTGCGGAGTTAGGCTCTGTGGATTTGTGCACAGGAGCAGATGAATGTAAGAAGCTTGAAGACTAATAAAGAATAAGAGAATAAGTTGGTGGACGTAGCCCCACACTGGTGTGAACCACGTATATCCTGTGTCTTGATGTGATTTGTGCGATGTGATTGATGTTGTTTATGTGCTTATCTTCTTAGTGTTGTTGTTATACTGTATGATGAATGCATTTGATGTCGTTTCTTAGTGCTTAAATGAATGAATGCTAGATCTGAGCTAATGCTATGTGTTAAGTGATTGGAAGTACTTGATCTTTATTAGTACTTTGTTGTTCTGTAATAAGGGTTCTATTTGCGATGTTAATGAGGTTCAAGAACTAATGCATAGTGTTGTTAAGTGCTCTGTTAAAGTGTTGTAATCATAGATATGTGTCCCAGCTTGGTTGTAGACACCTGAGTCATGCAACCCCTCATGCCTCTACCTCGGGTGAGACTTCATCTGCTTCACAGGTGTTGTCGAAAGGGCCGGTAGTTAGGGTTTTGTTGGTGTTTTTTTGAAGCAGTGAACCCTGGGTCTGCCCCTGTGCCAACAAATGGTTCTGTTGTTGGGACCTGAAACTGTGATTGCTGGGAACTAAAGAAAAGAGAAATATTTGTGCGTAGATCTATTGTTGTAGTGCGTAGTATTCTACTTAACTTGTGAATCTCTGTGCTAAGAAAGAAACCCAATCTGAATAAAAGAGGCAATATCTTAAATCTTTGTGCTTTGGTAAAGGTAATATAAGTGGGAGTTTTTGCTTCGAAAGTATGAATCTAGGTATGTTTGATAGATCTTGTCCTAGTCTGAAAACTAGGGCACAATTCGAAGAAAGAGTTTCTCTGAATAAATTTGATAGAAACAGAGAAAGATATGTTATTCTTATGCATAGAAAGAATCTTTGGACTAATAAGTGGATGCAAGAACCTAGAAAGAATCTTTGCAGATTGCAGGTCCAGCACTGTGATCCCAGTGCGTAGTACAGGAGAGGTTGGGGATCGTTTAAAAGAAAGAGAGGATTAACATTGTGTTATAATTGCAAAAGACCGGGACATCTTGCTAAGGAATTCCATGGTATAGGTCATATTTGTCTTTGTTGTAAAGATATTGGTCATGAGGTTGAGGATTGCCCAAGGATGATTGCTAAAGTTGAAAAGATGAACATGAGACAATAATACTATAAGGAAGGTCAAAATACTAAGGATATGATAAAGAATCATAAAGAGAAAGAGTCAGAGACTATGTTAGTACAGTTAAAAGAGGTAATGGATGATCACAGAGACATCAGTTTACCAGAGATCCTGAAAAGAAACCAACGCGTAGTTACAAGAATAGAAGACTTCAACATAGACTATGTATTGGATGAAGAAACACACGTGAATATTATGCCAAAAAGCACTTGGGAAATTTTGGGAAAGCCTGTTATGATACCTTCATTGGGAAGGATAGGCTTGTTTAAAGGAAAGATGATAACCCTATGTGGAAGAGTTACTAATATACCTATAATTTCTCATGAAACATCGACTGAAGAATAATTTGAAGTCATTAAATTTGTTGAGAACAACGCCCCCTTTCCAGTTTTGTTAAGAAAGACTTGGATTGAGAAGGATCAGACTAGAAGAAAAGCAGAGGAGGAAGTTACTGAACACAAAAAGAAAGAACTAAGGGACCTCATAGCTAGAAGAATAGAGAGACTAATAGAAGAACGAGCAGTTGAGTCGAAGCAGCAGAATGAAAGAGAAGCAGCGGTCGAAGTTGAAAGAATGCGGAAAGGCTTGAAGAACCTATCCATGCAAGAAATAAGTGTAGCTACCCCGTAAATAATAAGAGAAGATGTATTACCTTTGAACCCTTTGAAAGAACATCAGCAGTGCAAAGCTACTATGCTAAGAGAAAATAAGAATAAGAATGGAAAGAGGAATCCAGAAACTCAGATCACAGGAAAGAAGGCAAGGAAGCTCAGTAAGAAGAAAGCCAAGTTAGAAAAACTACAGGAGATTCTAGAGAAGACGTCGCAAGAGGTAGATCTGTAGAACCTGAACTTCGTTGGGACAGTAGAACCACAAAGAATGGGACTTCGCCATGGTGAAGCTATATGATCATTGGAGGCACCCCGACCGTTGGAATGACGCCCTAGAACGTCTAGAAAACGCAGTTACCAGAAAATGGACCGTTGAGACCATGCCATAATGGACTGATTCGTATTGATTAAGGCATTCCTACCCGTTGGAGGAATCTGTTACAACGTTTTCTTATTTAACCCGTCGGACGTTGCGCCGGGACCACTTTTTGCAACCCATGATATCCGAGGTAACAGAGATCAATTGTATCACGTTGTGCTTTCTATACCTCGCCACCCATTTGATTACCTCGCTTGTTTATTCGCCTACCCGATCTATTTGGTTACAAGTGTGAATGTCGGGCGAACCGAGCACGTTAGAGAATTCTGTGGAAGATATTCTTGTGGATCTCATGGCTGAGAGAGTTATGTCCGTAGGAATACAGGCGTCGTCGACTATGGGCCTGCAAGCATCCCCCTCGACTAGACGTCGTTCTAGCCGACCCACTACTGAGAAGTGAAGAAAACATCGCAATGATCTGGCTAATGTGAATCAAATCCCGTTGCTATTTCCAGAATACATACCGCCTTTGGCTGGCACGGTTCACCATGATAGTCTCCCACGCGACTTTGAGTACAAATTGATCACTACGTACATCCTGAAGGGGATACGTGTAGTTGGAACCCAGTTAGGACATATCCCAGCCTTGAAGAAAAACGAATTTAACATCGAATACATGAAGAACTACGTGATGCTCACGCCGCATAGGTATTTGATGAGAACAACTGGGAAGAAGCCACACATAGTCTCCCAGTCGCGGATTAAGGAGCTCTCGTAGTCGATGATCCTAAATGTAATGAAGATTCCTCACTTTGGCCTACATCAGGAAGTTAACGCTTGCATTAAACTCCTCCTATCGTGTTACCATGGAGGATATATGTGGCTTGACAGGTGCGTCACTGTGGATCCAGTGTTGATCCATCTCATTACAGGATTGATCATGTAGGGACCGGACCCTCAATAGTTCTACCCAGGGAAGACTTTTGATTGCTCCCTGGCACAACGCATAAAAGAAGATTATGGCGATGTAGAAAAGGGAAAGAGAGGATACAAGGTAGCCTCCATCCAAGATGGCGCAGTGTGCCTAACTTTTCATCTTATAGCTGGTAATCTTGTTAGAAAGAGTCGTCCAACACAGGTCATAGGATTCGTAGTGGACCTCACAGGGAAGTGCGTAGAAGGAAGCAAATGAACTGGGTGAGTTACCTCATCAACGAGCTCGGGAAGGATTGTCGCGAATCGCAGGATCAGGGGTATGAGTTCCATTTCAGTTGGTTACTGGTATTGATCTCATTTTTCGCTTGGCAGATGTCAGAAGGAGCCACATTTCCAAAATTTGATCCATCTAAGTCGTTGGCCGCAAGGTTCTCCACCTTGTGGTATATGAATGACATGTCGAAGCAGTGGCAGTCAAACATTGTCTTCCATGCCTACTACTAGCAAATGAAGCGTGCTATTGAGGCTTTTCAACGAATGACATCAAACACACTCCACCAGTGCAGACTGCTAGCGAAGTTCCACGCAAATCGACACTTTATTTACATCATTGCGCGTAGGGATGAGAGTAAGGAGGAGCTACAGTCCTATTACAAACTAACCGACAAGGATATGGAGGAGATTACCAAAGAATGGCTAGCAGATTTCTGTGTACCATTTGAATCTACAGAACTCTCTGACCTTGACATCATAGGAATTCCACTGGTCACCCGGGTCGAACATGATGGACAAAATAGCGCGAAGAAAAATAAGAAAAAGGAGGAAGTACAGAACATAGAAAGTGATGAGGAGGACAATGCCTCGGAGGAAAGTGGGTCTGAATCGCCCGCAGGAGGAGGAGGAGGAGACGAAGTGAATCAAGAAGAAGGAGGGGAAGAAGGAGATAAACAAGAAAAAGGTGAAGTTACACTGTTGAAGGATCCCCTCACAGAGGCTGAAACATCAAAGAAAATAAAGGTTTATTCACAGAAACTCTCATCAAGAAAGAAGACGTGCGCCACTAGGCCCAAGATGAAGTCCACGCTTACAGAAGACGATGTCGATCTCATCATCGTAGCCGTGGAGGATGCTTCAGAAGATATCTTGAAGCATTATGGAACAAAGTAGGAGACGATGTATGAAAGAATCAAGAAGGAGCTACAGAAGATACAACAAGCCATCCATTCGAGCCGCACAATACCTACTTATCCTCCTTCATCGAAGAGTGCAGAATTGGGGGATGAGCCCACCCAATTACGAAGGGTAGCAGATGCAACAGAGGCTCGACTTCGTCGAGTCCACAAAGAGAAGGAGAAAGCAACAAAATCCTTGAAGCAAGAAAAGGAGGAGGTCTTAGAGAAACTTCGAGCTATGCAAAAGGAGAAATATGAAATTCGGGTGATGTTCGAGGAGGACAAAGCAATGATGCAAAAATAAAAAGACCATCTGCTCCCAGAGAAGATTGCGGTCAAAAATGCGGTAACTAAAGAATTTCGCTTTGTGTCGGGCTTGGCACAGGAGGAAGAAGAGTCATCTGAGATACAAGTGGGGAAGCTCGTTGAGGCCATCCAATAGCTTCAAGCAAGGATAAGGGAGCTAGAGATCCAAGTAGTGTTGAGCACTCTGCAAGAAGTGTGCGACCAAAGGGAGGAAGCAGCTAAGAGCGCAATTGGAAGGATAAATTTCCTCGCCTTAGAATGTAATAAATTGAGTGATCGTAGTGTGCATACCTACGAACGCCTCGCAGAAGATCTGGAGCTAAGAAAACTGGAAGCACAGCTCCAGGAGGCGCAACAGCAGGCATCCACGGTGCAAGCACAAATGAAGTCACTCACTGCAATTGATAAAATGAAGAGATTACAAGAGCAGTGCGTAGTCCAGCAGCAGATTACGTCCATCTAGAGAAGAGTCATGGAGGTGAAACAGAGACTACAGTCGGTGCAGGACGAAGCCTGCACAATTTTTGAAGAGATTGAAGGACAAGGCTTGCAGCTAGACCAAGTGGTTGCGGCAGTGGAATAACCCCTAAAAGGGCCTGTTACAGAGTAAGTGATTCAGGAGTTCGCCGAGTAGGAAGCTCTGGTGAAGCAGCAAGTCAAGGAAACTCGAGCTAAGCTCAAGTCCTTTGAAGCGGTGTTGCCCGAATTTGAGTGACTCAAGACGAGTCACAGGTGAGTGTTGGGGGGCTGTTGGCCCTTGACAAAGTTTTGAGGAAACATTGGTCGTGTTTGACCACTTTTGGGACTTCAACGGGTTGGATGAAGATGGAGCGCCCAAGCAGAGATGAGATCGTGGGATATCTATTGTTTTGTGGGATTGTGGAACGAGCAAAGGGTTTACTAGGGTTTATGTAACAGGTTATGGGATCTCGGCCCATGGGTTTACCCATGATTAGGCCTCTTTGTAAATATAAAATAAGTAATAGCTAAGCGATGTAAGAGGTAGTGTTTTTTATGTGCACATTATGTTTGGCTTAGTGCAAGAGATTGTAAGTTTCTTTGTGCAATCTGGTTGTGTAAAGTAATTCTATGTTCTAGTAAGGAGTTGGCTCTATGCCTCGACCGGATTTTGGGAAGGAGGATCTGGTGCGCAACGCACTGATCTCCCATCCTCTTTAGAGTTAGGCTCTATGGCTTTGTGCACAGGTGCATATGAATGTAATAAGATTGAATACTAATAAAGAAGAAGAGAAGAAGTTGGTGGACATAGCCCCACACTGGGGTGAAACACGTATATCCTATGTCTTGATGTGCTTTGTGCGATGTGATTGATGTTTTTTATGTGCTTACCTACTTAGTGATGTTGTTATATTATATGAAGAATTCATATGATGTTGTTTCTTAGTGCTTAAATGAATGAATGCTAGATCTGAGCTAATGCTATGTGCTAAGTGATTGGAAGTACTTGATCTTTATTGGTATTGCGTTGTTCTGTAATAAGGGTTCTATCTACGATGTGAATGAGGTTCAAGAACTAATGCATAGTGTTTTTAAGTGCTCTATTAAAGTGTTCTAATCACAGATCTATGTCCCAGCTTGGTTGTAGACACCTGAATCCTGCAACCCCCCTGCCTCTACCTCGGGTGAGACTTCATCTTCTTCGCAGGTCTTGCCGAAAGGGCTGGTAGTTAGGGTTTTGTTGGTGCGTTGTTGAAGCATTGAACCATGGGTTTGCCCATGTGCCATAATTTTTCATATTGTCTTGCATGCCACTTTTCGATCCTTTGACAAAATTAATTGTATTTCGGGTGTCTCCATCTTACCAACGCTATAAGTATAATCAACCATGAATAGTGGAATTATGTTCCTAAGTCTTGTGTGTCTTTTCAATAATCCACAGATAAGTTCAATAGGTATATCCTCCAGCTAAGTAAAGTCCCCTTCGCGCACTGCATGGATACTACTATCACCCCTGCTGGTGCCTCCTCCTTGTGACATTTCTTTAATAATTTTCATGTCATTAGCTTGGTTTCCAGTCTTTTCATGGGTTCATTAATCTTGTTGATTATAATTCCCATGGACCCTCTCATTGTTCCATTTTTCTTCTTCATCTCCTCTTCTAAGGTTTTCTCCTTAGTTTTTTCATCCAAATATTGCTTAGGCTTTTCACCCTTTCTGGGTAGACCTGTTATTGTTGCAATCAAATCAACATCGATAGATACTGGCCTTTCTAACCACATAATTCCCCCATGTACCAAAGCCAACAATTGTTTGACACAGTTATTCACGTCCTTTCCATGTCCAAAATGAGGGATCTCTAGTAAGTTCAGTATCCCTGTGTTGTATAAGCTTGTTATCCACTGCTTTGGTTCCAATATTGGGATTTATGACACATTGATCCCTTTGATTTCCATGTATACCTACAGCTCAAATTCAGGAAATTTATCTCTCTGCTACGTCATGATCTGCATACCTCATTTTTTCTACGCACCCTAAAATTTTGGGAAGGATTTTCACTCCTTCTGGTATGTGTGGTAGTGTTATTGGGATTTCTTCTTGTTTGCACGATGACCTATGCATTGGTTGTTTCCCATTTCTCTTTTATGTCATGGTGGATGGACTTGCTTCCTGGTGCACATCCTCTTCTGATTTTGCATCTAATTTTGCTTCACCTGTAACATCTTCTACTTGCACCTATTCCTCTATTTGTGGTTTTGTCTCTTCAACAAGTTCGGCCTCTGCCCTAAGCTCTTTTGATTATTTTCTTTCATCATTTTCCCTATTTTTCTATTGCAACACTCCAAAACCCAATTGTTGTGTATGGTTTTGTGTTTTAGTGGGGTTTTTCTCTTCAGCCCTTGGATCCACATCCATATGCTTAGCGACATGCTCCTATTCTTGAACAAGTGTTGGGCTAGCTGGTTCAGGTGATGGAATTGTGTCCACGTATATGACTCATGCTTGTGCACTAGGGTTTTCAAATTTTGGTACTTTCTCTTGCATCGATCTGGTGTAGCTACGGGTTTTCCTTGTTATGTGATCGGGTGTTCCAACCTTCGATGACACCATGTTGTACGATCTTGACCCTGTTTCTCTGAATCGTTACTGAAATATCTGGGGATAGTTGGTCACTTTGTGTGTTTACTCAGCTTTATCTCCTTAGTTCTTCGTCTTCTCTAAGTCACAATGAGGCTTACTTTCCAAGTTTCATACTTTTATAAGTCCTGTCATTAATGCTCTGTTGTATCCCACTTTTATATTTACCTCATTTTTTCTTTTTTCTGACCACTTTCTATCCCGACACACTGTGTTCAATTTTTCTGTCACGCAGTCTCTTGAATTTTGTCGCATAAATTCACTATCTGTTGTGCGTTGTATTTTCCAACTTAATGTCTATCACTTACTCCTCTACCTACTTCTTTTTGAATTTTTCTCCTTTTGCCAGTTTTTTATTCTTTTTCTTCTTTTAACTCATACTATATACAATATGTACAACTCTACTCTTATGCATGACATCTACTGAGGGTTAATGGGTCAAATGTCCTTGTACAATTTCAGTCGAACACCATTCACCAAACCTTGAATTTCTTTGCTTGTTAAATCCTGCAGGTACACAACACCTCCATATGTGACAAACTTTATCTCATATGGCCCTAGATAATGCATTATGATCTTCCCTGGATGCTGCAAGTATGTACTGTCATAGAGGAGAACTAGATCTCCCACCTTAAAGTTCTTCTTCTTGGTGTTTCTGTCATGCCGAGATTTGTCCTTTTCTTGTTGTATTTCTTGATGGAAGTCAACTATGATCTTGTCTTCTTCTAATTCCATGATTTGATCCAATATTTCATGTGTTGTGCCTCTTTCTGTCATGTTTGCAATAGATGTAATGCATACAATAGGTATCAAATACTCCAAAGGGACTACTTCTTCCTGTCCATACACCAATCTAAAAGGTGTCTACCCTGTAAGATTCTTGCATGTAGTTCTATAAGCCCATAACATTGTTGGTACCTTCATATCCCAATCATCCATGTTTACATTGCAAATATTTGTTAATGCATTCTCCAAAATCTTGTTAAATGCTTCCATTGTTCCATTAGCTTGAGGATGATAAGGAGCGCTCTTCTAATGATATATCTCAAATTCTTCAAGCATTTCCTGGATGGTACTTTTAATAAAATGAGTCCCCTAATCACTCATCATAATTCTAGGGCATCCAAATCTTGTGAATACCTGCTCAAACAAAAAGTGTGTTGTAGTATCTAGACTGCAATCCTTCACTACTGGTTCCTCAGCCCATCTAGTTAAATATTTTTTCACTGTAATGATATATCTTGCTCCTGATATTCTATCTAGTGGATTAATTGGACCTACAAAGTTTAATTACCACTTGTCAAACACTTGCAAATTTACCTGATGTATCAATTGAATCCCATTCCTCCTGGATGGATTTGCAACCCTCTGACAAAAATCACAATTCTAACAGTACTCCTTTGCATCCTTGTGAATTTTTGTCCACCAAATTCTTGCACGCAATATCTTCTACGTAGTAGCCTTCCCTGCATAATTTCTTCCAGCGATTCCTTCATGTGCTTCTACCAAAATGATAGTATGTTCATGCTCCATCACACATATTCTCATAATGTTAAAAACTCCAATATTTTATAAGTGTCGTGCAATCAATTGATAGCATGTAGCTCTAACTACCAATTTCTTCTTTTGTGTAGTGTTAAATTCTCTTGGGGCAAATAATGTACTCAAAAACTCAATAATGTCATCAAAATACTCATCTGCAATATGCACTGAAAATAGATGAGCATCAGGAAATTTTTCCTCCAAGCTGCTTGGTTCCTCTCCATTTGTTACCCTGGATAGATGATCTGGTCCTTCATTCAATCTTCCAAGTTTCAAAACAACTTCAAAATCAAACTCGTGAAATAACAACAATCATTTTCATATTCTTCCCCCCAACACTGGCTTGTTGACCAAATATCTAAGAGCAGAGTGATATGTGAACATCTTAAAGTGTTTTCCTAACAAATAATGTATGAACTTGTGCAATGAATATACCATAGCCAAACCTTCCCTTTCTGTTGTATTGTAATTTTTCTTTGAATCTGACAGCTTCATGCTTTCAAATGCTATAGTGTGATCTATATCACCTTCTCCTAGCTATGTCAACATTGCTCCAAGCGCTATTGATGATGCATCCACATGCACACGAAATTATTTTAACCAATCTGGAAACACCAAAATTGGTGCAGTCACCATCTTCTCCTTCAAGATATCCAAGCTCTGTTGGCATTCCTCATTCCACTGATATTTGATGTCCTTCTTCAACAATTTCTCCATTGGCGCAATAATTTGTGCATATCCCCTTATGAATTTCCTATAATAGTTTGTATTCCCAAGTCTGTTTTTTAACTAGCGCACTGACTTAGGTGGTGGTAAATTAACTATGACAACAACTTTGGTAGGATCAACCAACAAAACCTATTTACACACCACATGTCCTAACATAATTCCAAAAGGTGCACTGAAAACAAATTTCTTAATATTCAATGAAATCTAACATTGTCTACACCTATCTAACATCAATCTTAACACTTTAACATGATCCTTCAATAAACTAAAAACTATCCAATCATCCAAGTAAACCTCCAAAAACGTATGTATGAAATCCTTAAAGGTGGCCACTGCTATAGTTGAAAATATTTCATGTTCATTCTTCAATCCAAATGGCATCATTGTGTACTGATATGATCCCCATTCTACAACAAATGTTTTCTTTTTTCAATCTTCTGGTGCTATCCTGATCTGATGATATCCTGAAAACCCATCTGTAAATGAATGTGCTTCTTGACCTCCTACATTTCTAATACTTCATCTGTGAATGGGGTAGGGAAGGGATCATGTAAACATGCATCATTTAAATTTCTCAAGTCTACATAGATACAGATTCCTCCTTGCTTCTTTTCCTACACTACCATAGGGATAATCCATTTTGATTCTTCTACAAGTTCTATGAGACCAACCTATAACATCTTGTTAATCTCTTCCTTCACTTTCTACTTATACACTGGATTCAACCTGTAGGGTCTTTGTCTTATTGGTCTAGCACCTGGTTTCAAAGGGATCTTCATCTCTCCAATTTATCCTTCTAATCCCTTCATCTCTAAAAATGTCACTGGAAACAAATCATTGTACTCACGCAGTAATATGTTATTCTTTCTACTATCTGATTGTCCCAATAATCTCCAATACTTGCAATCTTTGGGTTTTCTGTTGTTCCAATATTTACCTTTTTTATCTTCAAATATGTAGCATAATATTCTAACTCTAACTTTGGACCTTTGACTTCTCTTTCTCTTTCAATTTATGTGATTTGTATATTGTGCAAGTTTTCTTCTACTAGGTCTTCTTCTTTTGTGACATGATAACAATGTAGAAAATGTCTGATTATCTGTCTCTTTTGGTTCTGATAAGTTGACCCCATTTCCACTTTAGGTTCTTCAAAAATCATGTCTCTTACTTCCTTCAATGTTTTATCTATCTGTGGACTCTCATGCTCAAAGGAAAATGCAATCACAAAATTCCGTTGCATTTCTTCCCAATTTGCAATTTCCCTGCAATGTTCCAATTCTGTGTACCAGTTCCTTGTAATTCCTTATAATGTGTGAATAAAGTGATGTGGACATTCTTCTGGTGGTACCAATCTCCACTGAATTATACATCTATCTATGTGTTCTTTGGGTTGTCCAATTCCAACATACTTCTCCAAAAAATTGTTCTCTTTCTCTGTGCCAAATCTAGTGCGTAGTAACCTCTTACATTGAAACCAATTATTGATCTTCTCTTTATGGGTACCCCACAAATGAGCAGATGTTTCTTTCAAGGAAATGTCTAATGTTGTAAATCTCTGATTCTCCAAAACTTCTACCTGAAAATTTCTCAATAATTCGTCTAAGTTATTTTGACCATAAAAAGTAGGAGGTTCTCATACCTTTGTACCAACCCATCTTAGTGTGTGGGTCATCCTTGCGCATCTTCTGGTACATAGTTCATGTATTCGTTGCTACCAATTCTCTAGACATGTCTCATAATCTAATGCATATGAATTAATTCTCCTCCATCTCAGCATTCCATATGCATTGGGGTTAATGTAGTCCTCTTCTCACACAGTAGTTCTATACAGTTGGTTTATATCTTTTGTAATAAAATTTCATCTCGCAGGTTCAACATACCTTTATCCTTCTGAAGGATCTAATGGAGAAATAAATTTGTATCCTCCTGATTCAAAGATCATCTTTCTAGTCATGAAATTGATAATATCCTGGTTGTCAAAATCCCAATCCAGACCCAACAATGCTGGATATGGTGAATAGTTATCTACTATGTCAATCACTTCAAAGTATGCCATGGTGTGCACACCATCTACATCTACTAGTATTTCCTTCAATCTACCAATTGGCGCCGCTCTATACTAATTTTCTAGCTTCAACTGAATAGGTGAATACCCCAATGTAGTTTCTCCCATAGCTTGCCATGTCATTTTAGGCAGAACATTTACTTAAAACCTTAAGTCCAATATTATGTCACCCATATTGAAATCTTCAATGTTTGCATTAAACCTAAATTCCCTACTTGTCCTTCTCTTCCTATGGACATGATTTACTATCAAATAAGCTCTCAACAGACTTTTTTTGAAAGAACTAAAGATAGTGCTTCGATAATATAGGGCCATAGAGTCATCAGTTTCCTATAAAAATGATTTAAAAAGTGGAAGAAACGGGAATCTAGAGTAAGCAGGGTGATCAACAAACATAGCCTACACTCTGAGAAGAACTACGTTGATCGTATCACTTTCAGCATAAACATAATATTCAAATGACAATGAAGTTTAGGCATGGAACAAGATAGATTAAATCGCTCCAGGAATTCTAATTCTTCAGCGGGAGATAATATTTCGCAGTTCATTCAAATATAGCTCGGAAATTAAAAGATACACAAGAATTAACAACACAAAAAGATATACATTCTGAAAAATTGTGGCAACAAGAATTCCCTTTCAAATTTAACAAACATTTGATCCAATCATACTACACATCTTTGAAAATACAAAAATAAAAGCAAGATTTGTCATAGAAAACAACCGAGTCTCTTTCCCGAAGGAAGAAGATGGCTCCCCTCCCCCCTTGCCTTCTCTATTGAGGCATTTTTTATACATAAAATCCATTGGCGTAAGATGAGATCCAATTCCCAGATCCCTGAGTCACTCAAATGAATTTCCAAGTTTAGAAAACCGACCAAACTAAGAATTATGGAAAAAATAGTTTTAAAGAACCAAGGATATATCCCAATATATGTAGAATTTTGGCAAATTGTATGCAAGTCAGCTAGATGAGACCATTCTGCAAGTGGTTTTTTAATGAATTTTCCAAACTCCTCACTGTGTGCTCGGAAATCAAGCTCGAGGTTCATTGATTGAATCCATGGAAATCTGAGAAATATAGAACTGATTTGCCAAATGCTTGAACTGTCGTTGAATTCGATGCCTTCAGAATCTGACGTATGACTACAACTGTCGACTAATCCTCTCAATGGATATTTGGGATATATGTCAAATGTTCAATCTATGGCCTATAATATGCTCTGCCATCGAATACTCTCTTTGTTAAAAATCCTTCTTAACATATGCTCCAAGTGCCAAGACTGTTCAAACGCTGCCAAGATCGCCTTTAGTCATATGTTGTCCAAAAGGGTCTGAGAAAACTCTAATCCGAAGCTCCTTTTACTATTAAATTTGTGGATTTCAAAGAAAAGAACAGACCTTCAACTAATAGCACAATTTGTTTCCTGGATATGACATTACAATTCAAGTCATGGTGTTGATTATGTCTTAATCACACAACACTGATATAAACTTCAAACTAGTTATGTATCAGTGCAGGGAAGAATTCGTTTGGTTGTTGCTATTCAAAACTAGGGATAAAATTATATAAAGTTCACAACCCTTCTTTCCATTGAGATAATCATTAACATGAGAAGGATCTTTCAAATAGCTGTGTAGTTTTCAAATCATTTCACTATTCTTAGAAGTTGCAACAAGATCAGGAATAAATGATGCTTCATCACCTGTACCAATATTACATTCTCTTGCTACGGAAAGAAGCTACATTACTTGAAAATTGAATGATGAAAACTCCTTCAAGTTGGTGAATCGAGGTTTCAAAGGTTATGGAAAGAATGTCTATAACCACAACACAGAAGAGACCCAACAACAACACAACACAAGTGCAAAGGACACCTCCCACTCTAAACTAGAAAATATATGATACAGAAAAATGTAAAGACATGTGAGGAGGCCAGTTACATAAGATGCACACTAATATTTTTCCAAATAATGAGATCTCGATGGCAGTAAATGATGAAATGACCAACACGTATGAGACTTTGGACAATGCCA
>JASDQU010105604.1:82102-101986 GCA_032191745.1 Picea mariana
GGCCATGTGTTATGACAAGTGACAGTTAGTGTGTCCTCCTAGATGACGCATGTCAATAGTTGGTTGGTCGATGGGATGAAGGTAGGCCCGATTGGAACAAAAGGACTTTAGGATGTCACCTTAAATCCCAATCATTGATCAGGTGGGGAATAATGATCTTCATCTTCCATCAGAGTGGGCTTTTCGAAGGGATTTCAACTCCCAGAATGAGTGCACTCCATCGAGAGGACTCTGAGGAGTGATTTGGACTATTGTTTGGGGAGTGGATGAGATGAGAGGAAAACCATCGATCTGTCATGGATTTCCACATGATCAGACTGTTTAAAAGGATAGGTGGCAACACTTGGTTAGGTAATCCTCAGTGTTGGATGTATGGGATAACCCAGGTTCTACCTTTTTTCTCCAAAAAAACCCTATAAACCATCGACCCTTCTAGTAAACCGGAGGGAAACACTACGCACAGAGTGCATAACACAGTCTCACCCCAAATGGATTATGGGTGACTACAAGACCCAAATGTCTACATTCATGTAAGGGATGTTTCTCATGGAAATGTTAGGAATGATTCTATTTCTTCTACTTCAATATTCATCATTCATTATATCTACCATTCATTTAACCCTTAACATTCATTTTGCGTAAATAACATGTCTAATATAGTGTGTGCTACAAATTAACCTTAACATATTCATGTACTCATTCATTCACTCAACATAATAAGCATTGCAAAACATAAAGAACACATTCCACACATTGACACATTATTTTTACCATGGTTCACCCCCCATAGGTTATGTCCACAAATATTTTTCTTCTTTATTCATCTTCATCAAAATAGTGCATTGCACGCATTACATCAAAAGTTTGTAATACTTTGTGAGGATGACCAGTGTTGCACCAAGCTCCATATCTTGTGACCTGACCCTCAATTACACTCCATAAATCTCCAAAACTGACTCCATAGGATCTCCACATCTCTCAATCAAAACTAATGACTGCAACTCAAAACTCAACAAGTTCTCCAAGATACTCTAAGACTTATACCAAAAATATGATAATTATTGATTGATACCTCCTATATACCTCATACATCATATTTGTAATACAAAAAGTGGGATAAACCCATTACATTGACTACCAAAACCCTAAACCTAGTGGATTAGGTTTGTTCACAAAATAACTTATTTCACACGGTTGGTCTTCGATCCAACCATTCCTTGCTCTGACTCTGTGCTTCTTCTCCTTAATTCCCAGTGCGTTGCTTTCCTTGCCTTCTGTAGTGTTGCTTTCCCTTTTTTCTTGGTGCGTTTCTTCCTTTGTTCCATTCCTTAGTTTCATGTCTCATTTTTTGCGTTGTACCCCAAAACAGCCTACTCCAGCAAGCCCCCAACACTTACACGTGGCTCGTCTCGAGATACTCATCCAGTTTTTTCTTCCTTGACAATTTTTTCCAATTCCTAGAATTAGTCTGAGATATCTTCAATATAAGTCTTCACCTATGTGTTCTTCTATGCAACAGACTCCACATTCTACACAATGAGATGTTGCTTCAACATCTCTTCAGCCTCCAACTTAATATTTTCAGTCTGACCCTTTGTTGTATTCATCTTTGTAAAAAATATTCTCTTCATCTTCCTATAATGGCTCCGGCTGAGCCTACCTCAACTGCTTCTCTACCTGGATTGAATTCACTTATTCCTATAGATTCTTTCACTCTTGTGTGCTCCTCAGCCTCTTCTGTATTTTCATGGATTTTTTCTTATTCTTCAACTTCTGTGCAGTTGTGTTGATGCTTTATTCCTTTTGTTCCAATGCCTGCAACTTTTCATCCTCTTGCAAATTTGTCCATAGTTGTGCACTTTTTTCATATAGCTCAGCAACGTCCTTAATACTTTGTGCTATGTTCTCCATGTGCCTTGAAACCTCCTTCTCTCTCTATGAGTTCACTTCTGGTGGCGTGCTTGGGTTCAATAGTGCCAACAAGTCTATAATGTGAATCTTATAGTTTTCCATCGCCTGCACAATGTTCCCAATTTTCTCCTATGTCTTTAAATGCACCCCTTCTTGAGTGTTGTCTAGAATTGACTTGAATACTTCTTCTATGCACTCCTCTATCTGGAAAATCCACTTGTTTTCCTTATCCTTCTCAACCTACACTTCATTGAGACTTATCTTCAATGTATCCTTTATGTCCTTTTCTATTTGTAACTCAGTCGCATCCACGTGTGCTCTGGATTGGATTTCCTATGCAATGCTAACTTGAAGTTTGTACAACACTTATGTGGGGATATTTTCCAAAGACAAGTCCAAGTGAAAAATATCCTTTAGTTGTTTATGCATTGTCTCCTCCTCTAATTGCATCATATCCTGAGTAATAGAAAAGTTCTCGCATCCTGGCGCTATAATTTGGATTGTTTCCTACATTGGTGTTGTATCTTCTTGAGTAGTCTGTTGTGGTTGTTCCTTTTCCTTCTGTGGCATTGCACTCAGTTGTAGTTGTGCCAAATTTTCCTTAAATTCTGCCAATTTCTTTATAATGTCCTCTCTTTGTTTCTCCATGTTATCCCACAACTTTGCTACGCGGTCTTGTACTTTTTATGCCGCCATCTTCACATCATATTCTGTAATTGTGAATTCTGGGACATCTTTGTGTGCCTTCATATTTTTTATTTGTCCTACTACCTACAACACGGTCCTGTTCTTTGGTAGATTCATTGTCTACGTTGAATTTGTGGGTACTTTTATGTCTAGGATGTCTCCTCCCTCTTGTTCCTCTAGCGCGGGAACATTTTTTTCCTTCTATGTACTTCCATTAGTCTTCTTCTGTTGTGATCCTTCATTGGTAACTCTAAAGTGATCCTTCTCCTACATAGATGGATTTGGAATGGCATTTTTTTTTCTTGTTTTCTTTATTTTCATGCTCCCTCCAATGTCCTTTGTGCGCTCTGCATATTTCCTGGTGTTTTCTGTTGGACTGCTAGTTTTTTGCAATGTACCAGCTTCTACTTTTTGTTATCCTTGTTGTCCCTTCTTTTATGTCATTGGTAATTTCCACTCATCTGAATAGTCTTTCATGGCCCATTGGAATTCCTCCTCAGTGATGTAGTACCTCATTTGTAGCCAGTTCTCCTTTGGGTCCCTTTTTTCCTAAATCCATACATTGTGCCTTGATACCTAAAATTTTTCTATCTCCTTGTGTTCCTCCACTGCTTCTGGTGGTATCATCCATGTTTTAGATACCTTCTCTTGTATTTCCTCAAAATATATCGCAAATATTTTGGATTTGGCCTTCCTATTTTTTGCGACTGATGTTTGTTGTTGGCCCTTGACCAAGTTTTGAGGAAACATTGGTCGTGTTTGACCACTTTTGGGACTTCGACAGGCTGAATGAAGATGGATCACCCAGGCATAGCTGATATTGTGGGATCTCACTTGTTTTGCAGGATTTTGGATCGAGCAAAGGGTTTACTAGGGTTTATGTAACGAGTGATGGGATGTCGGCCCATGGGTTTACCCATGATTAGGATTCTTTGTAAATATATAAATATGTAGTAGTTAAGTGATGTAAGAGGTATTTTTGTCTATGTGCACAGTATGTTTGGCTTAGTGCAAGAGATTGTAAATTGATTTGTGCAATCTGGTTGTGTAAAGTAAGGCTTTGTGCTAGTAAGGATTTGGCTATGTGCCTTGACCGGATTTTGGGAAGGAGGATCTGGTGCACAGTGCGTAGATCTCCTGTCCTCTACAAAGTTAGGCTCTGTGGCTTTGCACACAGGAGAAAATGAATGTATGAAGCTTGAAGACTAATAAATAATAAGAGAATAAGTTGGTGGACATAGTCCTACACTGGAGTGAACCACATATATTCTGTGTCTTGATGTGATTTGTGCGATGTGATTGATGTTGTTTATGTGCTTATCTTTATATTGTTGTTGTTATACTATATGATGAATGCATCTGATGTTGTTTCTTAGTGCTTAAATGAATGAATGCTAGATCTAAGCTAATGCTATGTGTTAAGTGATTGGAAGTACTTGATATTTATTGGTACTGCATTTTTCTGTAATAAGGGTTCTATCTACGATGTGAATGAGGTTCAAGAACTAATGCATAGTGTTGTTAAGTGCTCTGTTAAAGTGTTTTAATCATAGATCTGTGTCCCATCTTGGTTCTAGACACCTGATTCCTACAACCCCCCTACCTCTACCTCGAGTGAGACTTCATCTGCTTCGCAGGTGTTGCCGAAAGGGCCAGTAGTTAGGGTTTTGTTGGTGTGTTTTTGAAGCATTAAACCCTGGGTCTGCCCCTGTGCCAACAAATGGTTCTATTGCTGGGACCTGAAACTGTGATTGCTGGGAACTAAAGAAAAGAGAAATCTTTGTGCGTAGATCTATTGTTGTAGTGCACAGTATTCTACTTAACTTGTGAATCTCTATGATAAGAAAGAAACCCAATCTGAATAAAAGAGGAAATATCTTAAAGCTTTGTGCTCTGGTAAAGGTAAGATAAGTGGAAATTTTTTCTTCGAAAGTATGAATCTAGGTATGTTTGATAGATCTTGTCCTAGTCTGAAAACTAGGGCATAGTTCGAAGAAAGAGTTTCTCTGAATAAATTTGATAGAAATAGAGAACGATATGTTATTCCTATGCATAGAAAGAATCTTTAGACTAATAAGTGGATGCAAGAACCTAGAAATATTTTTTACAGATTGCAGGTCTAGCATTGTGATCCCAGTGCGTAGTATAGGAGAGGTTGGGGATCGTTTAAAAGAAAGAGAGGATTAACATTGTGTTATAATTGCAAAAGACCAAGACATCTTGGTAAGGAATTCCCTAGTATAGGTCCTATTTGTCTTTGTTGTAAATATATTGATCATGAGGTTGAGGATTGCCCAAGGATGATTGCTAAAGTTGAAAAGATGAACAAGAGACAATAATACTATAAGGAAGGTCAAAATACTAAGGATATGATAAAGAATCATAAAGAGAAAGAGTCAGAAACTTTGTTATTATAGTTAAAAGAGGTAATGGATGATCACAGAGACATCAGTTTACCAGAGATCCTGAAAGGAAACCAACGCATAGTTACAAGAATAGAAGACTTTGACATAGACTGTGTATTGGATGAAGAAACACATGTGAATATTATGCCAGAAAGCGCTTGGGAAATTTTGGGAAAGCCTGTTATGATACCTTCACTGGGAAGGATAGGCTTGTTTAAAGGAAAGATGATAACCCTATGTGGAAGAGTTACTAATATACTTATAATTTCTCATGAAACATCGACTGAAGAATAATTTGAAGTCATTAAATTTGTTGAGAACAATGCCTCCTTTTCAGTTTTGTTAGGAAAGACTTGGATTGAGAAGGATCAGACCAGAAGAAAAGCAGAGGAGGAATCTATTGAACATAAAAAGAAATAACTAAGGGACCTCATAGCTAGAAGAGTAGAGCGACTAATAGAATAATGAACAGTTGAGTCGAAGCCGTAGAATGAAAGAGAAGTAGATGTCAAAGTTGAAAGAATGCAGAAAGGCTTGAAGAACCTGTCCATGCAAGAAATAAGTGTAGCTACTCAGGAAATAATAAGAGAAGAGGTATTACCTTTGAACCCTTTGAAAGAAAATCAGCAGTGCAAAGCTACTATGCTAAGAGAAAATAAGAATAAGAATGGAAAGAGGAATCCAGAAACTTAGATCACAGGAAAGAAGGCAAGGAAGCTCAGTAAGAAGAAAACCAAGTTAGAAAAACTACATGAGATTCTAGAGAAGACATCGCAAGAGGTAGATCTGCAAAACCTAAACTTCACTGGGATAGCAGAATCAAGCAAAATGGGACTTCACCACGGTGAAGCTATATGATCATTGGAGGCATCCCGACCATCGGAATGATGCCTCTAAATGTCTAGAAAACACAGTTATGAGAAAATGGACCATTAAAACCATGCCATAACAGACTGATTCGTATTGATTGAGGAATTCCTACCCGTTGGAGGAATTTGTTATGACGTTTTCTTATTTAGCTCGTCGGACACTGCGTCAGGACCACTTTTTTCAACCCATGATATCCAAGCTAACAGATATCGATTGTATCACGTTGTTATTTCTATACCTCGCCACCCATTTGATTACCTCACTTATCTATTCACCTACCCGATCTATTTGGTTACAACTGTGAATGTCGGGCGAACCGAGCACATTAGACAAGTCTATGGAAGATATTCTTGTGGAGCTCATGGCTGAGAGAGTTATGTCCATAGGAATACAGGTGTCGTCGACTAGGGGCCTGCAAGCATCCCCCTCAACTAGACGTCATTCTAGACGACCCACCACTGAGAAGTGAAGAAAACACCACGATGATCTGGCTAACGTGAATCAGATCCCATCGGTATTTCCAGAATACATCGTGCCTTTGGCTGGAATGGTTAACCACAATAGTCTCCCACGTGACTTCGAGTACAAATTGATCACTACGTACATCCCAAAGGGGATACTTGTAGTTGGAACCCAGTTAGGACATATCCCAGCCTTGAAGAAAAATGAATTTAACATTGGATACATGAAGAACTATGTGATGCTCGTGCCGCATAAGTATTTGATGAGAACGACTGAGAAGAATCCACGCATAGTCTCCCAGTCGTGGATTAAGGAGCTCACGTAGTCAATGATCATAAATGTAATGAAGAATCCTCACTTTGGCCTACATTAGAAGGTTAACACTTGCGTTAAAATCCTCCTATCATGTTACCATGGAGGATATATGTGGCTTGACAGGCGCATCATTATGGATCTAGCATTGATCCATCTCATTACAGGACTGAGCATGTAGGGACCGGATCCTCAATATTTCTACCCAGGGAAGACTTTTGATCGCTCCCTGGCACAATGCATAAAGGAAGATTATGGCGATGTAGAAAAGGGAAAGAGAGGATACAAGGTAGCCTCCATCCAGGATGGCACAATGTGCCTAAATTTTCATCTTATAGCTAGTAAGATTGTCAGAAAGAGTCATCCAACATAGGTCACATGATTCGTAGTGGACCTCACAAGGAAGTGCGTAGAAGGAATGCAAATGAATTGGGAGAGTTACCTCATCAACGAGCTCGAGAAGGACTATAGCAAAGCACAGGATCAGGGGTATGAGTTCCATTTCAGTTGATTACTAGTATTGATTGCATTTTTTGCTTGGCAGATGTCAGAAGGATCGACATTTCCAAAATTTGATCCATCTAAGTCGGTAGCCGCAAGGTTCTCCACCTTGTGGTATATGAATGACATGTCGAAGCTGTGGAAATCAAACATTATCTTCCATGCCTACTACCAGCAGCTGAAGCATGCTATTGAGGATTTTCCATGAATGACACCGAACACACTCCACCAGTACAGACCGCTAGCAAAGTTCCGTGCAAATCGACACTTTATTTACATCACTGTGCATAGGGATGAGAGTAAGGAGGAGCTACAGTCCTATTACAAGCTGACCGATGAGGATATGGAGGAGATTACCAAAATAATGGATAGCAGAGTTCCTTGTACCATTTGACGCTACAGAACTCTTCAACCCTAACATCATAGGAATTCCATTGGTCACCCGGGTCGAACATGAAGGACAAAATAGCATGAAGAAAAATAAGAAAAAGGAGGAAGTACAGAACATAGAAAGTGATGAGGAGGACAATGCCTCAAAGGAAAGTGGGTCTGAATCACCCGTAGAAGAAGGAGGAGGAGACAAAGTGAATCAAGAAGAAGAAGGAGAGGAAGAAGGAGATAAAAAATAAAAATGTGAAGTTACACCGCTGAAGGATCCCCTCATAGAGGCCGAAACATTGAAGAAAAGAAAGGTTTCTTCACAGAAAACCTCATCAAGAAAGAAGATGTGCACCACTAGGCCCAAGATGAAGTCCACGCTTACAGAAGACGATGTCGATCTCATCATCGCAGCCATGGAGGATGCTTCATAAGATATCTTGAAGCATTATGGAACAAAGTAGGAGACGATGTATGAAAGAATCAAGAAGGAGCTGTAGACGATACAACAAGCCATCCATTTGAGTTGCGCAGTAACTACTGCTCCTTCTTCATCGAAGAGTGTAGAATTGGAGGATGAGCCCACCCAATTATGAAGGGTATCATATGCAACAAAGGCTCGACTTCGTCGATTCCATGAAGAGAAGGAGAAGACTACAGAATCCTTGAAGCAAGAAAAGGAAGAGGTCTTAGAGAAACTTCGAGCTGTGCAAAAGGAGAAATATGAAATTTAGGTGATGTTCAAGGAGGACAAAGCAATGATGCAGAAATAAAAAGACCATCTCTATGTTGGGCTTGGCACAGGAGGAAGAAGATTCATCTGAGATACAAGTGGGGAAGCTCGTTGAATAAATTCAACAGCTTCAATCAAGGATAACGTAGCTAGAGATCCAAGTAGTGTCGAGCACTCTGCAAGAAGTGTGCGACCAAAGGGAGGAAGCAGCTAAGAGAACAGTTGGAAGGATCAAGGTCCTCGCCTTAAAATGTAATAAATTGAGTGATCATAGTGTGCATACCTATGAATGCCTTGCAGAAGATATAGAGCTAAGGAAACTGGAAGCACAGCTCCAGGAGGCGTAACAGTAGGCATCCACGGTGCAGGCACAGATGAATTCACTCACTGCAGTTGATAAAATGAAGAGATCACAAGAGCAATACGTAGTCCAGCAACATATTACTTACATCTAGAGAAGATTCATGGAGGTGACACAGAGAGTATAGTCGGTGCAGGATGAAGCCTGCATGATTTTTGAAGAGATTGAAGGACAAGGCTTGTAGCTAGACCAAGTGGTTGCAGCAGTGGAACAACGCCTAGAAGGGCCTGTTATAGAGCAAGTGATTCAGGAGTTCGTCGAGCAGGAAGATCTGGTGAAGCAGCAAGTCAAGGCAACTCGAGCTAAGCTAGAGTCCTTTGAAGCAGCGTTGCCCAAATCTGAGTGACTCAGGACGAGTCACAAGTGAGTGTTGGGGGCCTATTGGCCCTTGACAAAGTTTTGAGGAAACATTGGTTGTGTTTGACCACTTTTGGGACTTCAACGGGCTGGATGAAGATGGATCACCCAAGTGGAGCTGAGATCATGGGATATCGATTGTTTTGCAGGATTGTGGACCGAGCAAAGGGTTTACTAG
Source organism: Picea mariana (assembly GCA_032191745.1). Classification (NCBI taxonomy): domain Eukaryota; kingdom Viridiplantae; phylum Streptophyta; class Pinopsida; order Pinales; family Pinaceae; genus Picea; species Picea mariana. The sequence continues at coordinate 91,258 of JASDQU010105604.1, forward strand.
GGTTTATGTAACAGGTTATGGGATGTCAGCCCATGGTTTTACCCATGATTAGGACTCTTTGTAAATATAAAATAAGTAATAGCTAAGCGATGTAAGAGGTAGTGTTTTCTATGTGCACATTATGTTTGTCTTAGTGCAAGAGATTGTAAGTTTCTTTGTGCAATCTGGTTCTGTAAAGTAATTCTATGTGCTAGTAAGGAGTTGGCTTTGTGCCTTGACCAAATTTTGGGAAGGAGGATCTGGTGCGCAACGCGCTGATCTCCTATCCTCTTTGGAGTTAGGCTCTGTGGCTTTGTGCACAGAAGCATATGAATGTAAGAATCTTGAATACTAATAAAGAAGAAGAGAAGAAGTTGGTGGACATAGCCCCACACTGGGGTGAACCACGTATATCCTGTGTCTTGATGTGCTTTGTGTGATGTGATTGATGTTTTTTATGTGCTTATATGCTTAGTGATGTTGTTATATTGTATGATGAATTCATATGATGTTGTTTCTTAGTGCTTAAATGAACTAATGCTATATATGAGCTAATGCTATGTGCTAAGTGATTGGAAGTACTTGATATTTATTGGTACTGCGTTTTTATGTAATAAGGGTTATATATACGATGTGAATGAGGTTCAAGAACTAATGCATAGTGTTTTTAATTTCTCTATTAAAGTGTTGTAAACACAAATCTGTGTCCTATCTTGGTTGTAGACACCTGAGTCCTGCAACCCCCCTGCCTCTACCTCGGGTGAGACTTCATCTTCTTCACAATTCTTGCTGAAAGGCCCATTAGTTAGGGTTTTGTTGTTGCGGTGTTTAAGTGTTGAACCATGGGTTTTCCCATGTGCCAACATGTGTCATAATGTTGCATATTGTATTGCATGCCACTTTTCGATCCTTTGAAAAAATTAATTGTATTTGGGGTGTCTCCATCTTACCAACTCTATAAGTATGATCAACCATGAATAGTGGAATTATGTTCCTAAGTCTTGTGTGTCTTTGTAATAATCCATAGATAAGTTCAATAGGTATATCCTCCAGCTAAGTAAAGTCCCCTTCGTGCACTACAAGGATACTACTATCACCCCTGCTGGTGCCTCCTCCTTGTGACATTTCTTTAATAATTTTCATGTCATAAGCTTGGTTTCCAGGCTTGTCATGGGTTCATTAATATTGTTGATTATAATTCCCCTGGACCCTCTCATTGTTCCATTTTTCTTCTTCATCTCCTCTTCTAAGGTCTTCTCCTTAGTTGTTTCATCCAGATATTGCTTAGGCTTCTGATCCTTTGTGGGTAGACCTGTTATTGTTGCAATAAAATCAACATCGATAGATACTGGCCTTTCTAACCAGATAATTCCCCCATGTACCAAAGCCAACAATTGTTTGACACAGTTATTCACATCCTTTCCATGTCCAAAATGAGGGATCTCTAGTAAGTTCAGTATCCCTGTTTTGTATAAGCTTGTTATCCTGCTTTGGTTCCAATATTGGGATTCCTGACACACTGATCCCTTTTCTTTCCATGTATACATATAGCTCAAATTCAGGAAATTTATCTCTCTCTACTACGTCATGATCTGCATACCTCATTTTTTCTACGCACCCTAAAATTTTGGGAAGGATTTTCACTCCTTCTGGTATGTGTGGTAGTGTTATTGGGATTTCTTCTTGTTTGCATGATGACCTATGCACTGGTTATTTCCCCTTTCTCTTTTCTATCGTGGTGGATGGACCTGCTTCCTAGTGCACATCCTCTTCTGATTTTGCATCTAATTTTGGTTCACCTGTAACATCTTCTACTTGCACCTATTCCTCTATTTGTGGTTTTGTCTCTCCGACAAGTTCGGCCTCTGCCCTAAGCTCTTTTGATTATTTTATTTCATCATTTTCCCTATTTTTATATTGCAACACTCCAAAACCCAACTGTTGTGTATGGTTTTGTGTTTTAGTGGGGTTTTTCTCTTCATCCCTTGGATCCACATCCATATGCTTAGCGACATGCTCCTATTCTTTAACAAGTGTTGGGTTATCTGTTTCAGGTAATGGAATCATGTCCACGTATATGACTCATGCTTGTGCACTAGGGTTTTCAAATTTTGGTACTTGCTCTTGTGGCAATCTGGTGTAGCTACGGGTTTTCCTTGTTATCTGATTGGGTGCTCCAACCTTCGATGACACCATGTTGTACGATCTTGACCCTGTTGCTCTGAATTCATTACTAAAATATCTAGGGATAATTGGTCACTTTGTGTGTTTATTGAGCTTTCTCTCCTTAGCTCTTCGTCTTCTCTAAGTCACAATGAGGCTTACTTTCCAAGTTTTATACTTTTATAAGTCCTGTCATTAATGCTCTATTGTATCCCACTTTTCTATTTACCTCATTTTTTCTTTTTTCCGACCACTTTCTGTCCCAACACACTATGTCCAATTTTTCTATCACGCAATCTATTGAATTTTGTCACATAAATTCACTATCTATTGTGTGTTGTCTTTTCCAACTTAATGTCTATCACTTACTCCTCTACCTACTTCTTTTTGAATTTTTCTCCCTTTTCCAGTTTTTTATTCTTTTTCTTCTTTTAACTCATACTATATACAATATGTACAACTCTACTCTTATGCATGACATCTACTGAGGGTTAATGGGTCAAATGGCCTTGTACAGTTTCAGTCGAACACCATTCACCAAACCTTGAATTTCTTTTCTTGTTAAATCCTGCAGCTACACAAAACCTCCATATGTGACAAACTTTATCTCATATGGCCCTAGATAATGCATTATGAGCTTCCCTGGATGCTGCAAGTATTTACTGTCATAGAGGAGAACCAAATCTCCCACCTTAAGGTTCTTCTTCTTGGTGTTTCTATCATGCCAAGATTTGTCCTTTTCTTTTTTTACTTCTTGATGGAAGCTAGCTATGATCTTGTCTTCTTCTAATTCCATGAGTTGATCCAATATTTCATGTGTTGTGCCTCTTTCTGTCATGTTTGCAATAGATGTAATTCATATAATAGGCATCAAATACTCCAAAGGGACTACTTCTTCATGTCCATACACCAATCTAAAAGGTGTATTCCCTATAAGCTTCTTGCATGTAGTTCTATAAGCCCATAACATTGTTGGTACCTTCATATCCCAATCATCCTTGTTTACATTGCAAATATTTGTTAAGTCATTCTCCAAAATCTTGTTAATTGCTTCCACTGTTCCATTAGCTTGAGGATGATAAGGAGTGCTATTCTAATGATATATCTCAAATTCTTCAAGCATTTCCTGGATGGTACTGTTAATAAAATGAGTCCCCTAATCACTCATCATAATTCTAGGGAATCCAAATATTATGACTACCTTCTCAAACAAAAAGTGCGTTGTAGTATCTACAATGAAATCCTTCACTATTGGTTCCTCAGCCCATCTGGTTAAATATTTTGTCACTGTAATGATATATCTTGCTCCTGATATTCTATCTGGTGGATTAATTGGACCTACAAAGTTTAATTACCACTTGTCAAACACTTGCAAATTTACCTGAGGTATCAATTGAATCCCATCCCTCCAGGATGGATTTGAAACCCTCTGACAAACATCACAATTCTAACAGTACTCCTTTGCATCCTTGTGAATTTTTGGCCACCAAATTCTTGCACTCAATATCTTCTACGTAGTAGCCTTCCCTACATAATTTCTTCCAGCTATTCCTTCATGTGCTTCTACCAAAATTATAGTATGTTCATGCTCCATCACACATCTTCTCATAATGTTATTTGCTCCAATATTGTATAAGTGTCATGCAATCAATTGATAGTATTTATCTCTAACTACCAATTTCTTCTTCTTTGTAGTGTTAAATTCTCTTGGGGAAAATCATGTACTCAAAAACTCAATAATGTCATCAAAATACTCATCTGCAATATGCACTGAAAATAGATGAGCATCATGAAATTTTTCCTCCAAGCTGCTTGTTTCCTGTCCATTTGTTATCCTAGACAGATGATCTAGTCCTTCATTCAATCTTCCAAGTTTCAAAACAACTTCAAAATCAAACTCATGAAATAACAACAATCATTTGCATATTATTCCCCCCAACACTGGCCTGTTGACCAAATATCTAAGAGCAGAGTGATATGTGAACATCTTAAAGTGTTTTCCTAACAAATAATGTCTGAACTTGTGCAATGCATATACCATAGCCAAACCTTCCCTTTCTGTTGTATTGTATTTTTTCTCTGAATCTGGCAGCTTCATGCTTTCAAATGATATAGTGTGATCTATATCGCCTTCTCCTAGCTATGTCAATATTTCTCCAAGCACTATTGATGATGCATCCACATGTACGCGAAATTATTTTAACCAATCTGGAAACACCAAAATTGGCGCAGTCACCATCTTCTCCTTCAAGATATCCAAGATCTGTTGGCATTCCTCATTCCACTGATATTTGATGTCCTTCTTCAACAATTTCTCCATTGGCGCAATAATTTGTGCATATCCCCTTATGAATTTCCTATAATAGTCTATATTCCCAAGTCTGCTTTTTAACTGGCGCACTGACTTAGGTGGTGGTAAATTAACTATGACAACAAATTTGGTAGGATCAACTAACAAAACCTATTTACACACCACATGTCCTAACATAATTCCAGAAGGTGCGCTGAAAATAAATTTCTTAATATTCAATGAAATATAACATTGTCTACACCTGTCTAACATCAATATTAACACTTCAACATGATCCTTCAATAAACTAAAAACTATCCAATCATCCAAGTAAACCTCCAAAAACGTATGTATGAAATCCTTAAAGGCAGCCACTACTACACTTGAAAATATTGCATGTTCATTCTTCAATCCAAATGGCATCATTGTGTACTGATATGATCCCCATTATACAGCAAATGCTTTCTTTTTTCGATCTTCTAGTGCTATCCTGATCTGATGATATCCTGAAAACCCATCTGTAAATGAATGTGCTTCTTGACCTCCTACATTTTCTAATACTTCATCTATGAATGGGGTAGGGAAGGGATCATGTAAACATGCATCATTTAAATTTCTCAAGTCTACATAGATACATATTCCTCCTTGCTTCTTTTCCTACACTGCCATAGGGATAATCCATTTTGATTCTTCTACAGGTTCTATGAGACCAACCTATAACATCTGGTTAATATCTTCCTTCACTTTCTGCTTATACACTAAATTCAACCTATAGGGTCTATGTCTTATTCGTCTAGCATCTGGTTTCAAAGGGATCTTTATCTCTCCAATTTATCCTTCTAATCCCTTCATCTCTAGAAACGTCATTGGAAACAAATCATTGTACTCACGCAGTAATATGTTATTCTTTCTACTGTCTGATTGTCCCAATAATCTCCAATACTTTCAATCTTTGGGTTTTCTGTTGTTCCAATATTTACCTTTTTTATATTCAAATATGTAGCATAATATTCTAACTCTAATTGTGGACCTTTGACTTCTCTTTCACTTTCAATTTATGTGATTTGTATATTGTGCAAGTTTTCTTCTACTGGGTCTTCTTCTTTTGTGACATGATAACAATGTAGAAAATGTCTGATTATCTATCTCTTTTGGTTATGATAAGTTGTACCCATTTCCACTTTAGGTTATTCAAAAATTGTGTCTCTTACTTCCTTCAATGTTGTATCTATCTATGGACTCTCATGCTCAAAGGAAAATGCAATCACAAAATTCTGTTGCATTTCTTCCCAATTTGAAGTTTCCCTGCAATGTTCCAATTCTATGTACCAATTCCTTGTAATTCCTTATAATGTGTGAATAAAGTGATGTGGACATTCTTCTGGTGGTACCAATCTCCATTAAATTATACATCTATCTATGTGTTTTCTGGGTTGTCCAATTCCAACATGCTTCTCCAAAAATTTGTTCTCTTTCTTTGTGCCAAATATAATACGTAGTAACCTCTTACATTGAAACCAAATATTGATCTTCTCTCTATGGGTACCCCACAAACGAGCAGATGTTTCTTTCAGGGAAATGTCTAATGCTGTGAATCTCTAATTCTCCAAAACTTATACCTCAAAATTTCTCAATAATTCTTCTAAGTTATTTTGACCATAAAACGTAGGAGGTTCTCTTACCTTTGTACCAACCCATCTTAGTGTGTGGGTCATCCTTGAGCATATTCTGGTAGATAGTTCATGTATTCATTGCTACCAATTCTCCAAACATGTCTCAGAATCTAATGCATATGAATTAATTATCCTCCATCTCAGCATTCCATATGCATCGGGGTTAATGTAGCCTCTTCTTGCACGGTAGTTCTATACAGCTGGTTTATATCTTCTGTAATAAAATTTCCTATCACAGGTTCAACATACCTTTATCCTTCTGAAGGATCTAATGGAGAAATAAATTTGTGTCCTCTTGATTCAAAGATCATCTTTCTAGTCTTGAAATTGATAATATCCTGGTTGTCAAAATCCCAATCCAGACCCAACAATGTTGGATATGGTGAATAGTTATCTACTATGTCAATCACTTCAAAGTATTCCATGGTGTGCACACCATCTAAATCTATTGGTATTCCCTTCAATCTACCAATTGGCACCATTCTATGCTAATTTTATAGATTCAACTGAATAGGTGAATACCCTAGTGTAGTTTCCCCCATAGCTTCCCATGTCGTTTTAGGCAAAACATTTACTTCAAACCCTAAGTCCAATATTATGTCACCCATATTGAAATCTTCAATGTTTTAATTAAACCTAAATTCCCTACTTGTCCTTCTCTTCCTATGGACATCATTTACTGTCTTTACCTCTTCTTCCCCATAATTGCACTTTTCTAACAGATTTTGTAAGACTTGTAGATATGATATATCATTCAATAACTTTACACAAGATACCAAAAAGTTTCTTAAATTACTGACATTTTCTGTAGGTTGTTCTTTGTTGTTATGATCAAATAAGAGAGGCATGTCATACACTGGTACATCATCTATTGGATTTTTCCCTAAAGTAGAAGGAATATTTTCCTTCAAAATATCCTATGTATCCTCCTTGAATGTCTCTTTTTCTTTCTACGCATCAAATTTATGCTCAAGTGTTGTATTCTTTCTGACCCACTAGTGTTGATCCCGATTCTTATTTTTTGCATATGCTTCAGTCTTGGATCCTCCTCTAGTAACTATATGAATGTTCTTCCCATCCTCTTCTTCATTTTCCACAACAATCCATTGGACATTCTGATTGTTCTGGTTCGTCTTGTCCTGTATCTTTACCAGAAGTGTTGGACAATCTTTTGTCTCAAGATTTGCTACATGACAATACATACATGTTGCAGGTGGTTGTGGACAATCTCTTGCATAGTGTCCAAGTTTCTGATAGTTGTGACAAACTACTGGTCCTCCACCTCCTCCAAATTCTCTTCCTCCATGGCCTTCTCCTCAAATCCTCCTCTATTTCCTTGATTATATTTGTGATGTGTATTTTATTGTGGTCTCTGATTATATTGTGGATATGCATTATGGTACTGCGATGGCGTTGTGAACTGTTGTGCATTGTTATACTGCAGTGGTGCTCCAAACTATTATGAGTTATTATATTGTGGTTGCACTATAAATTTTTGAATGGTATTATACTATGGCCACTGCGCAGGTTTCCCTGTCATTAATTTATTCTGCGCCCTATAATTATTTGATGTCCTCTCCTTCATTATTTCCAAAGTTATACAATACTTGTATTCATGTCCAACTGACTTGCAAAAATTACAAAATTTATTCTTTGTTATTGCTTAATACTTATGCATCATGGGACAATGATAGGGATCATTTCCATGTGTTCTACATATCTCACACCATGGTCCTCCTGTGGGTAAAGAATTTGGCATTCTTGTCCCCAAGTATTTCACAAAGGTTGGGCACTTAGTCTTATGATGACCTTTTGTTCTGCATAATGTGTTGATACTGAGAGGGGGGTGAATCAATATCAAGTAAAATTTAAAAACCTTTTCAACTTATACTTAATCCATTAAATTATATCCAATGGGAAATGAACAATAGTATAAGATTTACACCAATACACCACAATACACCATGCACAATATATGAGAAATAATCAATAGTTATTGTTCAAGGGAAGTAATGACTTCCAAAGGTAGCTACTGCTTCCAAATATAAAGGGAGGGATAAACCTCCAAGAGGAATATTCAATCCTCCAATATCAAGAGAGGTTTGACCTCTCCATCCTTTCCCCTTGCATTCCACCCAAAAATATATAAGAGATAATAAAACTTTAAATTAAATCATCACCATCAACCAACCATCACATAGAGCCTGATAATGCTTCCTAAGACTTCTTCAAATTATGTAATTCTTCAATTCTTGGAATACTCTAATCCTATAGATAATATTACTCAATGTATTCTTTGAAACTCCTCCAATTTTCACTCCTTGAATCCTCCCCAAAAATAAGTTATAGAAAGAATGGTAGACTTTATTCAATTCTAGTTTATTCAGGAGAGCGAACTTGTACAGAATGCCCCAAGATCAATATTTAATATCAGATTTTGAAACTCACACAAAAGAAACTAGAGTCTGTAATATTTCCAATGAAAGTGGTCCCACTTCATTTGGATTCTCTATGAATAATTTATGACTATTTTACCTGGAACACATGTTTATTGACTAGCTTCAGTACTGGTCAAAAACCCTATCTTCCACAGAGTGTATCTCCATAATTGTAGCAATTCAAGAGATGAAACTTTTACCATAGGTACCTTGATATGTCTTCTCAATACCATATCATTTTCACCATATGAATCATTCTAGAAAAACAATTATAGAGAAAATGGTAAGATGACTTGAAAATAACATGCCTTAGAACACATCACCAAAAGACTTCATCCTCCCTTGAAATCCGACCTTCTTTGCTTCTGATTTTCTCTGAAATTCAACTTGTGTATCAAATGAATGTATAATGATATTTATTTATACCATTTATTTCACTTCATTTTAACATTAGGTCCGACCTGACACTTTATTATTTTGTAATTCTTTTCTTTAATTATCTTCAGGGCCTACATGCACTTCCTTCTTCAATTCACTTTGTCATCTTCAAAAATTCATTTCTCCTCAACCATGAGGATCCACATGATGTGCCACCTACGACCAAAAACAACATGATTTATACTATCCATCCATGGGTTTTGTTTCTACATGTACATTGTCTTTCATATCCAAATACCTTCATCAATCTTGAGGTCCAAAACCAATGACTAGGGTTGACATCATTGACAACAACCTATCTTCCAACAATCTCCCCCTTTGTCATTGATGGAAACACTCATGCTCACCCTATCATCATGATACCAATTTCTCTCCCCCTTTGACATCAATGGAAAAGGGTAGGGCTGCTCCCCCTGAGTTTAATGACAAATGGTAACTCTCTTCTTTGGGGCTGCTCCCCCTGAACATGTGGCACTCAATAATACTTCATCCTTATTTTTGGTCTTTGAGACTTTTTCTTCCTTGTAATATTTTCGGGTGGATTTTGTCTTCTCTATATTCTTCATGTCTAGTATGTATATGTTGTTTGGTCTTCTTGTTGCAGTTGCAACCAATATTCCTGAGTTGTTTTCTCTAATTTTACATTTTCGGGAGTCAAACGTAAGAGTGTATCCTTGATCACATACTTTGTTGACACTGAGGAAATTATGCTTCAGATATTCAATCAATAGGACTTTTCCTGCTTTCACATTTTCACTTCCAAGATTTTTAGTTCCTTTTCCAAGTATTTTGGTAGATAAGTCATCTCCAAATGCAACATTTCCACCCTTTTTCTTCAAGCTGAAAAATTTTCTTTGATCTCTGGTCATATAAGATGAGCACCCATTGTCTATGAACCATTCATCTACTTCTTTTCATTCTTTAGTGACCAGTGTTATTCAACAATTTTCATTGTGTGGAATTTCTTTCCTTTTCCATGTTGTAGTTGGTATACAAACATTTGGAATACGATTATCTTCCTTCATCTCTTTGCAATCTCGTGCTTTGTGACCAAGATTATTGCACTTGTAACATAAAATATTTTGATCAATTAATGGGTCAAATGGATTATAATTTCTATTGATAGGTCTACGAACATTTTCATATCTACTATTTTCACCATTCATGTAGCTTGCATAGTTATTCCTTTCATTGATTCTACAATTGATTGCCTTGTGTCCAAAATTTCCACAAGTATAACAATGTCCAAGAAAGAAATTTTGATACCTAGGATTAAGTGATATTCTTTGTGGTGTGGTCCATATGGGTTCATGATCTATTCTTTTGTAGTTTCCTTCATAATGATTTCTTTCATACTTGATGGGAGAGGATCTTCTTGATGTCTCATTCCTTCTGAATTAACTTGTTATGGAGTGTTGGTTTCATCATTTTCAACTTCCTTCTCTTGTTTTGTTGTCTTCAAACTGTCATTGTATCCTAGTCATGTCTTGTTGTTTGGAGATCTTTGACTATTAAGGATCTCATCTAATTTTTCAGTTCTTTCTTCAAACTTCTTCAACTTTTCTATTGTCAATAGTAGCTCCCCTTTTGTGTGATCCAATTCTGCTTTCAATTTCTCATAATATTCTAATTGTTCCTTCAATCTATTAATGGTCTTTTCAAGCTTGTAATTCTCTTCTTCACAACTACTCAATTCACCTTTTAGTATTATGTTTTTGTTTCTAAGCTTTCTATTTTCAGTTTCAACA
>JASDQU010105605.1:0-12480 GCA_032191745.1 Picea mariana
CCAATCATTGACCTATATTTCCTCTGGTCTTCATACTTTGAATCGTCATATTTTCTCAACTTGCAACTGGTTTGCGTAGGAGTGGTAACCGGTTTGCAATCTTCCATTCCTAACCTCTTTAACATTTCTCTGATATACTTAGTTTAAAAAATAAAAATTCCTTGGTTGCTTTGATGTATCTGAAGACCCAAAAATAAGGATCATTCTTCGAGTAATGAAATTTCAAATTCATTCTACATATCCTTTGCAAATTTTTGGCTTAACCTCTTATCATTACTTCCAAAAATAATATCATCAACATAAACTTCAATTAATAAAATACTATTTTGAGTTACCTTGATGTAGAGGTTGATGTCTACATTTCCTTTTCTGAAACCTTCCTGTTGTAGATATTTATCCAGTCTAGAGTACCATGCTCTACGAGCCTATTTTAGACCATACAAGGCCTTCTTCAATTTACATACATAATCTGCGTTCTATGACAATTTAAATCCTTTGGGTTGTTCGATGTAGACTTCTTATTCAAGTTCCCCATTCATAAAAGTTGATTTCATGTCCATATGATACACTTTAATATTCTTGGAGCATGCATAAGATAAAATCAATTAGATTGCTTCCATTCTGGAAAATGGGGAAAATGTCTCTTTAAAGTCGATTCCTTCAACATGTGTGTATCCTTTACATACCAATCTATCTTTGTTCCTTGTAACATGTCAATATTCATTAAATTTATTTATGAAAACCCACTTTGTGCTAATCACATTCTTATTCGTTGGTCTTGGAACCAATTCCCAAGTGTCATTCTTCTCTATTTGATCCAATTCTTTATCCATGGCCTTATTCCATAATTCATCCTTGTTGGCCTCTTCAAAATTGTTTGGTTCAATCGTAGATAAGAGTTCTAGGTGCATTTGTTCTGGTGAACAAATTCTTCTTCTAGTCTCAACTACTGCATATTTGTTTCCAATAATATTATCTGAAGTATGATTATTTTGTACTCGTTTGCTAGGTGTCTTTGGAGGCACTTGCTAAAATTCCTCTTCCATTTATGTCTGATCTTCTTCATCTTCCTCTTCTACTTCTTCTTCATCTTTTTCTTCTTCTTCATAAAGTTGTTCCACTGATTCATTTTCTTCTTCCTTTGATTCTCGTCCACCTATTTCATCAATTGTTACATTGATGCTTTACACAACTTTGTTCAATCTCATATTGTAACACTTGTATGCTTTCCTTGTACTTGAGTAACCAACAAGTACTCATTTTTCCATGCGAGAGTCAAACATTTCCATTTTGCCATCTTCTCTTTTGATGTAGCATTTGCTTCCAAATATTCTAAAGTGCTTCACATTTGCTGGTCTTCCTTTCGATAGCTCATAGGGAGTTTTGTCATTGTTGTTTCTGAACATTACTTTGTTTTCAATGTGAACTATTGTATGCACTACATGTGTCCAAAAAATATCTGTCAATTTGGAATCCATTAGCATTGTTCGAGCCATTTCTTGTGTAAATAACATCCATAATGTTCCTTTGCCTTTGACCCACTCTCTGAACCAATATATGAATCCATTCTCTTTTCCATTGTCATATATTTGTCCAAACATGCTAAGTGTTCTTACAAATCCATCTCTATCCATACTATCCAAGAATCTACTACACAACTATCCATAATGTTGAACCATTTATCACTATACTATCATGAATTCTTCACTACTACAACTGACTAATCTATCAAACTGTACTTATGCTAATTGACTGCTCTGGATCTATCTACTCAAACTCTGCAAGCTGCTTGAAAGATGGTTCTTTGGTCTATCACAACTATCACATAGAATCCCCCTGTCTAATATTTATATTACCTGGGAGTCTCTAAGCCAGATGGCTCAGAACAATTCTTTCTCTGATGTGTATTCATCATCATCTTCATTGGTAGATTCATTATCTCTCTGAGCTCTGACTTCTTTCTTTATGTCTATGGATTCATCTTTCACTACAATGCCTAAAAGTACAATTTCTTGAACTTGTTCCTATCTTTTTATTTAGACTTTCTGGGGAGGGCCCTGCGGGGCTAGCTTCTCTTATGTGCATCTATTATCTTATTTTTTCCTCCCCTATCAAATTTATTTCCTCCATACAATTATGTATATCCTTACCCTTTATTTCCTGACTCTATGGGATATCTTTAACATATTTGTCCTGACTGTAAGGAATTTCATTCCTTTCATAGCCGGTTTTCACCTTGCCCCCCCCATCAATAAATAACTTGGACAAGTGACTATGTTCCTTCTTTTCTTTCAGTTATTTTCCAAACCTTTCTGTATCTGACATCTTTCTTTATCTCTATCGAATTTTCTTCATCTCGTTTTATTGCCAATCTTTTGATCTCTGGGACTTGGAATTTGTTCACATGTTCTTCATGTTTTCTTATCCATACTTTCTTATATTTTATATCAGTGTTCTCTTTCATGGAAATATCGATCATGATTCTACAATCACTAGCTATGTGTCCATAGTTATGACATTTGTCACATTCAATGTTACGTGGGGCCACACAATCCTTTATTGCTTAAACATTTATTTTATAATCCCTGTAATCTGCAACCTTATGTCCAAAATTAGTACAATAAAAACAATGGCCATAAAAGAAATTTTCATACCTGGGAGTGAATGATCTTCTTTGTGGTGTAGTCCTTCTGAATTTTTTCCTTGACTGATCATGATCATGATTGAAGATTATTTGTGGCTTGAACATGGATGGTATTCTTGAAGATGTATATTTAATAGTTTTCTTAGATTCTGGTTGACCATGATTCCTTCCTTTGATTACTTCTACATAACTCATTCTATTTTCTTCATTCTTATTTTCTAGCAACCTAGAGTGCTTTTCTTCATTCTCTATAATGGATGTGGATGTTTCTGTCTCTTCAACGCTCTTATTGAGCTTGATGATTTTACTTCTCAATGTGACAACTTCTTCTTCAAGCTTCTCAACCTCTTCTTCTTTCTTCATTATCTGATACTTCATGAATTCTTTTGTTCTTTCTACTTCTTCAAGATAAATTTTTAATGTGATTATTTCTTCTTCAAGTCCTTTCTCTTCTTGACCAAACTCTGCCTCAAGCTGGTTTAGATCATTAGTTCTTTACTTAATATGACCTGTCAATATATTCTCTCTGATTTTTGCTTCTTCCTTCTGTGCTGCTATGTTGGCTTCCAAATACTGCTTTTGATATTCAATATTTTCTTCTATCTTTATGGATTCTTCTAGCTAATTTCTTAACTTCTCGATGACCTATTGGGATTCTTCAAAAATGTAAACACTTTCATTTTGTTTCATCAATTATTTCTTGAGTGACTTGTTTTCTTCTCTTAGTTCATCTAAATCACTAATCAATTCTACTTCATAATTGTCTTCCTTTTCAATTAGTTTTTCTACTTCATTTCCTTTATGGCCTTGTATTTCAAGATGTACATGTTTTCCACAATTAAAGAAAAACAACATACCTCTTGTGATTATGTACTCTTCATATTCTGAATCGGTTTGACATGGTGGACATAATTCTTCTTGATATGTATCTGCATCTTCTTTGGCATTTTCTGAATCAACAATGGGTGATGAATATATGTCATGTAACTTATCCCAAAGTTCTTTGGCCAATGAACATTTACCAACCTTTTATCTTACCGAATTACGTAATCCTTCCCAGATGAAATCCGTTGCTATTTTTTAATTCTTATTCAATTCCTTCTTGACTACAGTCTTTTCCATTTTTGAACTATCATATCCTGTAATGACTGATATCCAAATATAATGCCCCTATTCCTATAAAAATACTTTCATTATTCTGCTCCATATCTCATACTTTAACCCATTCTGACCATTAAACAATGGTACTCCATTCTCAGAATAATCCATGATCTCCTTTGTAACATCCCAGGTTTTGAACCCCCATTTTTAAACAATGTATTGTTACAATGCTAAGAGGCCAAGGTACCCAAACAATTATTAAAAGGACAGTGTTCCAAAGACATGTAATGTTTTCTATCATTATTAATAATAAATAAATGGTTGGATGCTAGACGGACAAGGACTAGAGTTATATGGGACTATGATTCCACAAGAGAGGGGGCGTGAGGGGCAAAGTGTTTATTCCTATGTTAATTAATCTTTTTTGCTAAGGGAGGGGATTGATTACATGATCTTATTGGGGAAGGCTAGGAGGTTCTTGATTCCCCACGAAGTTACTTAAACCTACCTCTGGTCTGATGGGGGGGTTCGACTAATGGCCTGTTCGTTGATTTTCATGTACATTCATTCATTTCCCTCACGAAATTCCATGCACTCACTTACCCATCCATTGATCCATCCTCACCTGCGTCTTGGCTTGGAAAAGGGAAAGGAAATGCTGAGAATTAGCCATGGGATAGTTGGATGTAATGGTTGCTGGCACAATCCAACCATGACCTGGGGCCTGCATGTCTGAGATGTGTTAGCTTGTGCCCTATTTTTCTCACAACCGTGAGTCCTGAGAGTTCCAACATTGAGATTCTAGACTAGTTGTGATGGAGGCCCTGGAAAAAGGAGAAGGACTTCTTGAGGGATTGCGTGGTAGAGAAGGGTGGAGGTTCATTCTCTTGGGTGGTACAGGCTAGGTAGAAGAGAGATGGGTACTTGGATTGTTGTGGGTGTTGGGAAACTTGTGAGAGATTGAGAGCTGACTGGTTTGGGAACCCAAGTACACTTTGGAATCGTCCTTGTGGATTCATAGCCCTAGCTCGGGGGTGACACTGTTGTTGATATTTGGAGCAGTGGTGTCTATGGTTGGGTGGAATGTCCTTAGTTTGTAGACAATTGGTGTCACCTTTTTATAAAGATAAGTGCTCTTTGTTGTGATATTATTATCTGTGTATGAATGTATTCCATTGTGTATTTTAATTATCATTTAACTAAATCTTAGGTTATGCATGCTTGTTGGACATTGTTGTTCATGTCATTACATATTTTATCTTATGCATCCTTATACAAGAAGGAAGGTACCAGTAAGAGTACACAATCCAAGGGTGGTATTGAAGGTAGCATACGCTAGCCTATGGGTGGCTGGGTATGTTAAAGTTTGGTATCAGAGCTTCTGGTTGAAACACCAGGCCGGTATGGACCAGGTCTATTGGTCAGAGTCTCGGGGTCGAGATCAAATTCTGACCGTGAAGATGAAAATCTCAAGAGGAATGGTGTTGCAGAATCTACGTAGGATATAGAATGTTAGAGACCCATTGTAATGGGTTCGAAGGATCGTGAACGCCCCTCTTCGAACTAGGGAGCAATCACAACTGTATGATCAGGAGAGATCCAAGATCATTGGATTTGAGGACAGGTGAAAAAGGGTCGTCCGATGAAAAGGAAGAAAGGGATAAGGTCACAATCATCAGATCCCATTGGAGAGAGAGATCAACGGACAACCGACATTATGGGGAACCAAGTTGCACAAGAGATAATTTCCCAAGGCGGTCCCGCAATCCAAACCACGGTTTCACTAAGGGGTTACATGTCAGCATCAGAATAATTACAAGGAGAAAAGAGGGTTACTCCAAATCATCGATGTGTGCCCCCACAAATTGAAAGGCATGCAGTGATGTGACTTGTTAGTGCTTGAACATGGAAACTCCATATAGATGAAGCATTTTGGGGTCATCCATGGTCAAGGAGAGACAGGTGGTAGGCCGAAGGCCAGAATATCAGAGTTGGTAATGCAGAGACAAATTCCAATGGACGCAAGGGAAAAGGAGAGCAGGAAACATTAATAGAAATGGTAAGAAGTATGAAGATAGAAATGCAAAGCTACAAAGAATACAATGAGAGATTGATGAGAGAGAAAAGTCAGATAAATGCTCGAGTGTTGTAGAGATTAAATTAGTTGCAGAGACAAACGACGAAGGGATCAAACTCAAGACAAGAGGAAGAAGGAAGGTGCCATGAAAGAAGGGATGATCTTGGAAGAGATGGTTATTCCAAAAGTTCTATAAGAGATCATAGACACCACTCACCTCCTTACTCAGAAATATTTTTTTATGCATCGGATGATCCCATAAGCAGCCCAGAGGTGTCCCCTGTCAGAAACCAAAGAAGGAAACAAGAGGTAAACAATTTTCAAGGAGAGATGAGGAATCTCAATCTACCTTCCTTTGAGGGTGAAAGAGAAAGGGAATATGATGTCAAAGCATGGTTCTTGGGCTCAGGAGATATTTTTTCAGTTGCATAACTATTCATAAAATCTGGAAGCCAGGATTTCCACCTACCATTTACATGGGAAAGATACAATGTGGTGGGACCAACTGAAGCAAGTGGAGCACATTAATGAGAGTAGGATCACTTGGAAGCAGTTCAGGAAGTACTTCCAGAAGGAGTATCTCTTAAAGCATTTCTACGACAGGAAAATGCAAGAGTTCTTTGAACTCTGGTTAGGAAGCATGACTATGGCAGAATACAAGAAGAAGTTATTGGGATTGTTAAAGTATGTCGGGTTCATTGGTGATGAGAAATTGAAAATACAAATATTTCTAAGTGGACTGCCATCCTTTTATAAGGAAAAGATCAAGTATGATGAGCCCAAGACCTTGACTGAAGCCATCAGGAAGGATAAATACCTGTATGAGCAAGGCCAAGGAAGAGAATCTTTGCAGAAATCTTGGAAGGACAAGAAAAATGCAAAGTTCAATAAGAGTAGGAAAGGATTCGAACCTTCCTTCAATAGGAATGAGCCTAATAGAAATCATCAAGATCAGTATTCTAAGGGAGATTTCAAGAAGGAATATTCCTTGGGAAAAAGGGGAAGACCACCAATCCAATGTTGGGGATGCAAGGAAGATCACCTGTACAAGGATTGCCCACATGGAAAGGACAAAGTGAAGACTGTGCACAACATCCAAGAAGCTACAACATTCGACGATATGGGAATAATCTATGCAACTTTAAATGATTGACAAGTAGAGTACCAGTCCAATATGATAGAGGTGGAAGGTAAGATCATAAATCATCCCATTGTTATTTTGATTGATTCAGGAGCAAGTCATTATTACATTGATCCCAAGATAGTGGATAGATTACATTTGGAGAAAAGTAAACTTGGAAAATAAAGTTTGGTTCAATTAGCCACTGGAACCAAAAGAAGAATCCATGATATGGTCAGAAGTTGTTCCATAAGTCTTAATGGCGTGAATACTAGTATTGATCTAAATATCATACCATTGGGGTCTTATGATATTCTTATTGGAATGGATTGGTTGGATAGCCATCATGTTGTCCTAGATTTTCATAACAAGACATTTACATGTCTTGATGGAAATGGAAAAAAGAGCACTGTGAAAGGAGTTCCAAGACCCATCTCTATAAGGGAGATTTTAGAATTACAGCTAAAAAGATGTTTTAGGAAAGGATATCAATTGTATGTAGCTCATGTGGAAGAGCCAAATAATAAAAATGGGCCAAGCCTTGAAGATTTCTCAGTACTACAGGAATTTGAATATGTATTCCAAGAAATACCCAGATTTCCACCAAGGAGGGAGATAAATTTCTCAATTGATTTAGTGCCAAGAGTTGCCCCGGTGTTAAAAACACCTTACAGAATGAGCACACTAGAGTTAAAATAATTACAAATGCAGTTGGAGGAATTGTTGAAGAAAGGGTACATACGTCCAAGTGTTTCACCTTGGGGAGAACCAGTACTTATTGTCAAAAAGAAGGATGGAACCTTGAGTTTGTGTATTGACTTCTGACAGTTGAACAAGTACACTATAAATAACAAGTATCCTCTACCCCAAATTGATGACCTCTTTGATCAGCTAAAAGGAACAAAGATATTTTCAAAGATTGACCTAAGGGCAGGATACCATCAAGTAAGAATAAAGGAAGAAGACATTAATAAGGAAGCCTTTAGGACTAGGTATGGGCATTATGAATTTGTAGAGGTGCCATTTGGACTGACCAATGGACCTGTTGTATTCATGTGCTTAATGAATGACATATTCAAAAATTATTTGGATAAGTTTGTCATAGTATTCCTGGATGACATACTTATCTATACTAAGTCTGAAGAGGAGCATGAACATCACTTAAGATTGGTCTTGCAAGTACTAAGATAACATCATTTTTATGCCAAGTTGAGTAAGTGTTATTTTTATCAAAAGAAGATCCATTACTTGGGACACATTATTTCAGAGCAGGGCATAGCAGTAGATCCAGAAAAGATCGAAACCATTAGAGGATGGCCAATGCCTAGTAATGTGTTAGATATCAGATATTTTATGGGATTAGCTAGATACTACAGAAGGTTCATAGTAGGGTTCTTTGAGATTGCTCATCCCATCACTTCTTTGCAAAAGAAGGGAACTAAATTTGAATGGACAATCAAGTGTGAAAATAATTTTAATCTATTGAAGGAATTACTTACTAGTGCACCTGTGTTAAAGATTTCTGACCCAAATGAAAGTTTTGTGGTATGTACAGACGCATGTAAGGAAGGACTTGTCGGATTCCTCAAGCAAAATGGACATTTCATTGGATATGAGTCCAGAAATCTTAAGGAACATGAGAGGAACTATGCCACCCATGACTTGGAACTCACTGCCATTGTTCATGCCTTGGGGATGTGGAGGCATTATCTCATGGGGAAGAAATTCGAATTAAGGATAGACCACATTGGCCCGAAGTATATTTTTGAACAAACGACCTTGAATGCTAGGAAAACAAGATGGATAGAATTTTTAAGTGAATATGACTTCGATATCAAGCATATCAAAGGAAAGGAGAATAATTTTGTCGATGCGCTTAGTAGATGAGTGCATCTCATGCATGTTACTTCTGTCAGTATACATCAGTCAGACTTGAAGAGCAAAATTTTAGATGGTCTTGTTACACACCCTCATTACCTACAGGTAAAGGAAAGACTACGGCAAGGAGATGTACAACAAAAAATAAAGGAGTATGAGATAAAGGGAGACGTATTACTCATGCATAAAAATAGAATTTATGTTCCTATTTCTGGAGAAATAAGGAATTTGGTACTAAAGGAAATGCATGATGTTCCTTATGTTGGACATCTTGGTTACCGAAAAATGATTACAACAGTAAGAATCCAGTTCTTTTGGCTGAGAATGAAGAAGGATGTTGATGATTACATTGCTCGATGTATGGAATGTCAGAAGGTGAAGGTTGAGCATAGGCACCCAGCGAGGTTGTTGCAGCCATTTCCAATCCCAGAGAATAAATGAGAAGTGATCACCATGGATTTCATCACAGGATTACCCAGAACGAATAAGCGATGTGATTCAATCATGGTGGTGGTTGAAAATTAAGAACAACAGCTCATTTTGTGCCTGTGAAGACAACGCATACAATGGCTAATATTGCAGAAATTTTCATGAAGGAAATTGCTAGGTTGCATGGGATACCTAGGAAAATTGTCTTGGACAGAGATACAAAGTTTACCTCCAATTTCTGGAGGGGATTGTTTAAAAAACTTGGCACAAATCTAAAATTTAGCACAACATATCATCCCTAGACATATGGGAAAATAGAGAGCATCAATCGAATAATTGAAGACATGCTGAGAATGTATGTGATGGATAAGCCATCTAAGTGGGAAGATTACTTACACTTGGTTGAGTTTGCATATAATAATGGGTATCAAGCTTCACTGAGAATGATCTCATTTGAAGCCTTGTATGGTAGGAGATGCGATACTCTAATAAGTTGGGACAACCCAGCAGATAGAGTGGTACTTGGGCCAGAGTTGCTCAGGGACATGGAAGACCAGGTGGTTAATATCAAGAAGAATTTAAAGGAAACTCGGGATAGTTATAAAGTTTATGTAGACAAGAACTGGACAGATAGAGAATTTAAAGTAAGGGAGCATGTACTTTTGAAAGTGAATCCCAAGAAAATCTCTTTGAAATTGGGTAGTTGTACAAAGCTGGCAACCAGATTCTGTGGTCCATTTGAAATATTGGATAGAATATGACCAGTTGCATACATGCTTGCATTGCCTGCTTACATGAATGCGTATAATGTATTTCATGTATATTTACTAAAGAAATATGTACATGACCCTAACCATGTTATTGATTGGAATTTGATTCAGGTAGAGACGAAGGGAGATGTGCAGGTTCAACCAGTGTGGGTATTGGACAAAAAAGTCAAAATGCTCTGGAATCGATTTATAGAGCTGGTAAAGGTTCAGTGGATCTGCTATGGTCCTAAAGATTCTACCTAGGAGCATGAAGACACCATGCGGTCAGAGTACCCACAATTTTTTGAATAAATTTGAGATTTTGATCTCTATTTTGTATATGCACTAAGGACAGTGCCAAAATAAGGGGGAGGGGATGTAACACCCTAGGTTTTGAACCTCCATTTTTAAATAATGTATTTTTACAATGTTGAGAGGCTAGGGTACTCAAACGGTTATTAAAAGGCCAGTGTGCCCAAGACATGTAATATTTTCTATCATTATTAATAATAAATACATGGCTGGCTGCTAGACAGACAAGGAATACATTTATAGGGGGCTATGATTCCACATGAGAGGAAGATTGAGGGGCTAAGTGTTTATTCCTATGTTAATTAGCCTTGTTTCCTAAGGGAAGGGATCATTTATGTGAGCTTCTTTGGGAAGGCCAAGAGGTTCTTGATTCCCCACGAAGTTAATTAAACCCACCTTTGGTCTGATGGGGGGTTCGATTGATGGCTTGTTCACTAATTTTCCTATACATTCATTCATTTCCCTCACGCACTTTCATGCACTCACTTACCCATCCATTGATCCATCATCACTCGTGTCTTGGCTTGGAAAAGGGAAAGGAACTACTGAGAATTAGCCACGGGATAGTTGGTTGTAATGGTCGCTGGTGCAATACAGCCATGACCTGGGGCCTGCATGTTTGAGATGCATTGGCATGTGCCCTTTTTTTCTCACAACTACAAGTCTTGAGAGTTCTAGCATTGATATACTGGAACAACTGTGCTGGAGGCCCTGGAAAAAGATGAAGGACTGCCCAAAGGACTGCATGGAAGATAAGGGTGGACGTCCATTCTCTTGGGCGGTACAGGCTGGGTAGAAGAGAGATGGGTACTTGGATTGTTGTGTGTGTTGGGAAACTTATGATAGCTTGAGAGATGACTGGTTTGGGAACCCAAGTACACTCTGGAATTGTCCTTGTGGATTCATAGCCCTGGCTCGGGGGTACACTTTTGTTGATATTTGGAGCAGTGGTGTCTACAGTTGGGTGGAATGTCCTTGGTGTGCAGCCAGTTGGTGTCTCCTTTTTATAAACATAAGTGCTCTTTGTTGTGATATTATTATCTATGTATGAATGTATTTTGCTTTTTATTTTAATTATCGTTTAACTAAATCTTAGATTATGCATGCTTGTTGGATATTGTTGTGCATGTCATTAAATATTTTATCTTACGCGTCCTTATACAAGAAGGAAGGTATCGGTAAGATTACGAAGTCCAAGGGTGGGCTTGAAGGTAGAATACCTCGGCCTGTGGGTGGTTGGGTATGTTACATCCTTCCAGTGGCTAAACTAATTGATGAAGGAACCTTCTCTGATACCAATTGTTGGATTACTGAGAGGGGGGTGAATCAGTAATAGAGAAATTTGATCCTTTTTAACCACAAAATGAAAGTGTTATATCAATGTAGCATTATCATCCAATAGTTTCAGAGTAAATAAATAATGAAAAAATGAGCAATCATACACATACACAGTACACCAATGTTTTTACGTGGAAACCCAAAGTGGTAGAAAACCACATAATGCTTTTTATTATATGTCTTTAAGAATTACATTCATTGGAAGCACCAACTTCCTTTGTTTTCTAAATGAAAATGGAAGGAGGCTCCAACCCCCTAGTTTCTTAGGATACAAACTGAGGGAAGCTCCAAATCCCCAATTTTTTGGCTACAACCAAAAGGAGGTTACAAACCCCTATGTTCTCCAGCTAAAAATGGAAGGTGGCTACAACCACCTGTCCTTGCCCCATCAAACTGACCTGAAATATAAGTAGAATGATGGAACCACTATCACACTGTCACTGTGAGATATACTATTGTAAAACTTTACCAATCAACCTACACCACACAACCTGTAACAACCTGTACCAATAACATGTGCCAAAATGTACCATACATCAACCTATACCTCATCCTGTACCATAAAAAAATGTATCAACCATGCACCAAACTTGTACAAATAACATGTCACAATAACCTGTCCAAACAACATATCACAACAACCTATCTCATTAATATTATCAAACAAATCATATCTACTCACCAAGATAAACCACCAAGAAAACTCTCAACCATATGCACAATATCACCAAGATGTGCATCAACAAAGCATAACACAACAACTCATAATCATCACCAAGATCAATATGTGCTTCTAATAATATACCAAGGCAAGTATGCTACATCATCCATA